>JAKELH010000457.1:0-61032 GCA_021525015.1 Lactarius pseudohatsudake | reverse complement strand
TGGGAGTGGCAGCATGGTGACGCTGTCTGTATGTGGCTACCCATCCGCATAGTTCTAGGTATCGACGGCTGTTCCGGGACCGAGAAAGCGACGCGACTCGTGACGAAGGCGACTCCGGCTGAATCCGCTATGTATGCGCCTTCTCAACGCTAGCACCTGTAAACTCTGAAGTTGGCTTATAGTCGATCGGCGCACATTCCGCGGGACATGCTGCAATCTCAGAGTTTTTGCCCCTGATGAAAATTTAGTATGCGTGGCGGCCCATCTCACGCAAGCGCGACAATAACAGCGAAGGCCGGCTGCATTTATTATGGGGCGCGCCCGCCGAGCGCCCTGGAGCGGCCAGGGTAGTCAGATGAACGATCTTTGGCATAAATTCGCCCCACACTCGTAAAGATGTATGCCATACGAGACGCATCATTCGGACGTTTCCCTTGGGGTTCCGTGTTCAGTTAACTTCTCATCGCGGCCGTTTTTCTCGGGGGTATGTGGGGAATTAATGGTTATACTTCGATCCATTTCGATCTTGCGTGACCTTGTGAAGAGGTAGCGTAGTCTTTCCCTGGACTGCGTTTCGACCGCTCGCCTAGAATAGTGCGTGCGACGCATGGGACTTTGACTTGAGCAAACGCATCCAACGGTAGTCCGAACAGTGGCTAATATCATTCGATAATTGAAGCTACATGACGGGATGTCGTAGAAAAGTCAACGTGACCTGCTCTGGGTCTAGTAGTCGCGGATTCATTAGTAGGTACGAATTAGGGTCTGCATGTGCCTTTGGGGCGGCAATACGTCAAGTGGTCGTACCTGCGGTGACGCTGATAACACGTCGAGCACGCTTTGCCTTTTGTACCGATGCGTCCGCCTTGAGAAGAAATTACCCATGTCCGAGGGTCGCAGTGTAACCAAGTTCAGCAGGGCGGGTAGTGGAAATGAGGTGGAGATCGGCCACCGGAGCATGCAGAACGTCTTGCAACCGAAGTCGTGCTATCTGGGAGAAAACGTTCAACGGTGCCAGTCCTCACGGCAGACACCGAAGAGCCTCCCTCCCAGATATCATACACAATCGTTCGAAGAGAGGTGAAGTCTAATTCTACGCAGTTGATGTATGCAGTAGCGCCTGGGCCAAGGTGTAGAACGGCATATCGCCCGGGTTGACACTGATGTGATGAATGCTGTAGTGATGAGTATTTTGGCTCTAACGGACACAGCCAATCACAGGTTCACAGGTATGCTGTCATCCCCGATTTTTGATAACAGAAGCTGGGCGGGCACGGGTGCGAAGGGTACCCTATGCGTGAGAACAAAAAGCTCTGTGTACTGCTTCTTGGTGAGTTGGTGAGTGATGGCGTCGTGCGTTGACTGACCAGTCATGTTTCGGCCCAGTGAGACGCAAATTTTATAGTCCTGATTTCTTGTATTCAGTACATATCAGGTTTGCTTGAGGAGGAATCGAAGCGGGAAGCACGATAAATGTCGTCGGCTGTGCCATTTGAATAGCAGCCACCAAGTTGTGTTCGCTGTGCGCCCCGCATCTCGTACAAGTAATACTACGTACAGATGTTCAGAACCTCTAGTCACCGGCTATTGTGATCGTACCTTCCATTGATGCGGGTGCAGTGAGTGTCTCATGCACAGAGGGATGAGAGGTTTTCGAAGTTTCGCAGTAGGAATAGCGAACAAAATCCGGGGGTATTACCCGGAATCGGTATCGTCAGTCTACGAATCGTTGTCGAATGAAAATTGCATGAGGCATTGGGCGAGTTGTATCTTCGTCACGTTTCACTTGACAGGTGAGGTTTCAGGGTGCGAGACCTGAGGCACAGACACGGCGATGAGGTAACATGAGCAAGAGTATCCAACAGAAACCTAAGGAGCGTGGTGGGGACGATGCAGGGGAATGCGGCAGGCTATCAGTCGAGGCTGTATTAGGGCCGACGGTTTATACATTCCAGCGCGCGAATTATTGTCATCATTCCGAGGTCACCACGCCGCGGTGTCGTGGAGCTCCTTACCGCGTCCTGTGCTGCGTTCGGGGAGGTCCTCGGTGCTAGTATAGTAGCCGGTGCCTTCTCACAACCTACAGCGCATTAAACAGCTTCCATCTCACTGGAGAACCTAGCATCAAATTCGTGAGATTTGCGCCTGGGAGCGCTGCGAATCCTTTTTCTTGTCGAGTTTACCGAGCGAACTGCGCCTGGCCACATCCTCGCCAAATACACCCTCCTATGGCATTCGTCTACCCGCGCACGACGTCTGAAAGTGAAGTAGTGAAAAGGTGGATACGGCACCTTCAGAATCCGTTGACGGCAACAAGACACCCTGAATCGTGTCACTCAGCGGGTCGCTGACGGTAGCACTTGGAGAATAATAATGCTGTGACCCCAATATTGCTGGGCCTGAAGGGTCGAAAGAGTTCTTTTCTGTCGGCTAAAAAGAATTCGCTAGGATGAGTGATGACGTCGACAGCCTCAAGGACATTAAGTTCTGGTGAGACAATTTCGAGAAACTTGTTCTTGAAGGCTGGCTACACCCCTTTTTTCGGCCTGCTCATAATTGGCTTATATAAATAATCCTGCAAATAGAAGACTTACGAACTAGTCTGTATCCTTGTTTCTTGTCCGAATCTGCTTTGGTCCATGTCGTTTTTCGCAGCTCCGGTCGCCAATCACACACATTCCTTCAAGAGCCCGTCGATGCCACCAGAGTGTCAAGAGATACAGACGTTATCGGCTTTACCACCGTGACTTCGTTCGAGAGAAGACTTAAGTTGACCATCACGTGCAGAGAGCCGAAACACAGGAACCAACAACGGTCAGGTACCTGTTATGACCGACCTTTATGAACGAGGCTCGGGCTCAACCCCGTTCCTACTTCCTCAAACTAAGTTCCTAATATGTTGGGATGGGATGGAGAGTCGTTTCCAGTGTATGAAAGCCAGGTGAGCGAGCATTCACAACGCTGGATGGAGTATACGACCTCTTATCAATTACGAAGCGCCCTACGTTCTCTTTTCAACCGGCGGCTCTTGCCCAGGAAGCGTGTTAAGGAATACGAATAACCTAATAGCTGTCGAGCCGACTACCGGAATGCTTCGTACATGTGGAAGTCGGTGTCCATTATTACTGCCACGCTCTGAGATGAGTCGTCAGTCGCCTCTAGAGGCACAACACGCGGCCACGCGTCATCGACCACTTTTCTGTGACAAGAAGGATATCTGATATACAGTACGTACGTTGACCGGTGCTGGGTCTAGGTACGAAGTAACGAAAGGACGTACTGCCGAGTTACGGAAGGAGTAAGTACAGATACTGTACTGCAGCTTGGTGCCCACTCTTTTTTGCGTGATAGATCGCGACGCGACGGCACCACACGAACCCCGACAGCTTCCAAACGTTGTATACTTACCTCGGTTGGACTTGCACGCAATTGAAAGAACCGGTAATATACAATTACGAAACAATACAAGGTTCTGGGCACGTCAACACCCAGGAATATACGTGCCCTCCGCAGATCGAGGGCGGAAATAAACGCCGCAGCATGGCAAAGCATATACGATAACTGCAATGATGTTGCGTCGCGAGTTCCGATAGCAGCTTGGTATGAGATAATCCGTTTCATAAAACCCTTTCCCCTCCTGAGCCACGTTCGAGGGTAGACCAATAGATCTCGCGCCCGCGCTCGCACTTACAGCATTGTAGGGATTGTTCATCGTGGCCCAGCCCAACAAACCACAGTAGTGAAATGAAATGGTATTTGATACTGCCGATGCCGGTGAAGCTAACATCTAAGATAGCTGCGATGCTTTATTCGTAACATTTCTGCAGATTTGTGGAGCTACCCCCGATCAGCAGCCCATGAGACAGTGACAGTATTTGTCAGGCCCTTTATCGGTTCGTCTCTGACAATTGGAAACACCGGGATAAAGCGAGCCGGAAGGTTCATCATGATCTTGCATATATTGCGCATAGTACGACATAGCATCAGCGACTACTATACAGCGAGCAGATCCGAGGTGTGAAAACAGCATGGAAAAGAAGGGAGAGGCGAAAAGTGTGTTGTCAAATAGTACAGATGAGGGGTTGAAGTGCAGAATCCAAAAATATGCGGGAGAGTGACTGTCCTTAATAGTATGAAAATATGCGAACCTGCGTCGAGAACCAAGATATGATGAATGAAAAAGGACCTGGGAATCGAAATAAGCGAGAGAAGGTAGTTAGTTGAACTCGAGGAGAACAGTGCGCAGCAGGATCCCCATAGAGGTGAGGAATAAGGAAGGGTGAGGCCGGTCAGGAATGAGGAGAAGGAACGACTGTCAAGCCCTGCCAAATACGAGCCTGCCGACGTTCTCGCCCGCTTCGTTGCTCTTGTCGATCTCGACCCCGACCAGATGCGTTTTGGAGCCGAGCCAGTCCACCCGACGGATCCCGCCTTCCCAGCCGCCGCCCATGCGCGTACAGCGCTGCTTGTACGCCTCGGCGACGCGACGCTGAGCACGGGAGCCCTCGCCGAGCGCAGCCCACTCCTCGGGAGTAACACGGGTCATGAGCGTCGTATGCACCGCATAGAGGACGTCGAGGTTCGTCAGCGCCGCCGAGGTCGTCGCCTTGCGCTGGTGGCCGCTTTTTCCAATGAAGAAGCTCGGTGGAGAACCGATGGGCCCGACGGCGACGGTCCAGGGCAGCTTGGGCGAACGCAGGACGAGCCGCGAGCTCGCCGGTATGGGTGGCTCCGTTGCGGGCTGCGCGAGCGTCACTGCCGGCACGGGTGCGTGTATCGTCCGATCTACGACTGTCCGGGCGGACGGGGTGAAGGATATATCGTAAGAGATCGGGGCATGGTGTAGACGTGTGTATGATAACACTGGGTGCATGTGGAAGCGAGGTGCGCGGGCCTGTGATTTCGTGGGCGATGGCTCGGGACCGTCTGCAAATGCGAAAACAGGAGATGTGAGTGAGGACTAGCAAGCGAGGGCTGAAGATGAGGACGTACAGGTAGAGGATCCGCTTGCGCTCGTACTGACACCAGCCTGCCAGGGATGGGCATTGCTCTTCCCCGTGCTGGGACGGCTATCAGGTGTCTTGGAGCGAGGCATACTGGGGACCAATGGAGATGGGACGATAGCTGTTCCATAGACTGGGCCGGGATACAGCGAAGAGCTAGAGTTTGATCGTGAGCTCCCGGGCGTTACGTAGCCACCCTGCGGGTATTGAGGGAAGCGCCCTGATTCCGGGTCATAAGTAAGTTTCGGATGATATGATAAGTGTGGGTCAAGGGTACGGACCATGCGCGTCAGGAGGTGGCTTAGAACCCGCGGACCGATTGATAACTGGGCGGCTGCCATCGTGTGAAGTACGCGAATCATAGGTCGGATAACGAAGAGGTGATGGCACTATCGCGGGCGTTGTGTTGTAGCTGTTGGCACGCTGGGCCTTACTTAGTGATGTCCCTGAGGCGGACATGGGTATGTTCCCTTGAGGGGCTGCGTAGACGTAGTGAGGTGCGGGGGTTGGATTTGACTCTGTCCGCCGATGTGACTTGGCCTTTCCGTGCCCGGGAGTAGAGTTTTGACCACCAAAGAGGCTTCGAAGGTATGCAGCCATTACAACAAAAGAGAAGATGGTGAAAACAGAGATGGAGGAGACTGAGAGGTCTTTGCTACTGAAGTTCGTGATGAGGTCGTCAAAGTATGGAACAGCGTACGGACGAGAGCAGAGACTGGAGAAACTAGAGAGGGATAGTAGGGAGTGTTGGGCCGCCGTGACGTCGTAGAAGGTGATCCACCTGGTCTTATAAACCAAAACGAGACCACAGCCATTATTATCACAGCACGACCTGATGAGGAAGGGCGTAGTCAGGTTCTGGACTCTAGGCTGAGGTCGATGTCGTAAAGGGAAGAAAAAAAATGAAGGGTTCTGTGGATGGCCAACGGCCGGATAGCCGGTCGTGCCTCGAAGCGATTAAGGCAACTTGGAAGCGGTAAGTTGTTGGCCAAATGGCAAATGACACTCTAAAATTGTGCAGCAACGAGGCGTCAGGCGAGTGAGGACCGGAATCTGGACCGCTTAGTGATGCCTCCGGGAAGCCCGCGCTTGGGAAACATCGCCGCACCTCACAAGGAAATTGAATGAAAAGAAGACGGGAGAAGGCAGGGGTATGCAGTAACGTTGAGGTAAGTTATTCAAGCGTGTTTGACCAGAAGGAAGTGGTTGAATATGAGGGCTTTCCTTCGAAGACTTGGAACAGGAACGCGTGTCTGTAACGTGTTCAGCGCGTGGCTCGCGTCTTACCGGCTGGCGTACTATTAGCTAATCGGTGGCCGCTCTCCGCCTTCCAGGCCGCCTTCTGACCATTTCTAGTCAAGTCCCCGCCTAGGATGAGTAAAATTACGACGGTTGATAGTCAATAAGCGCAGAGAGAGCAGATGGAAAACGTCTAACACTCTGTGGCAAGCCGTAACCTGAAATAGCCCCCATTCTACTGTAAGTGTTGCGGAACACTTGCTTGGCTCGGCGGTGTGTACATCGACGCCACTCCTCGCTAGCAGGAACTGTTGCTGCCAAAATGACGTAGACGGGAAGAAGCAGCTTCCCTGTCATCAATAGTAAGAATAGGGGCGTGAAGCGCCGTGAGAGGTAAATATAACTTCTGATGCGCGATGGACGGGTACGTAGCCTCGTTGCCGTCAAAACAAATGAGCCATGGAACGCGAGCCTTGTGCGCAAGGGGTGGACCGACTCGAGAACCTCGACTGCGCACAAACAAGATATGAATTACACGAGGACAAATCGCGTATGGCAAACCTTTTGTAGGCTTAGGATTGGCCCATCGTCAAAAGCTGCGAGGTGCTCGGACAGAACAGTTCTCAGTCGTACAATGTGACCACAGTACTAAACAACAAACTATACCAGCAGTATGAACACCCGCCCACCAAGGAAAATAAGAAAGTATGTGTGCGGATCATCGACAGAACATAACCATTACCGAAGATAACTATACGATATTGGGTTGGACCTTCCCACGGAAGCTGTGAAGGTGGGCACAACATCGAGGAGAGGTGCTGGCACTACAGCGAGAACATCGGGGAACCGGAGCGAATCCGGCGTCAAGATAAAAGGCGGAGCGATCTGTGGGTCAGGGCACCAAATTCGCGCTCCCAAAGACGACGAGATGACTCCGAGGTGGCGTTACACCGAGTGGGGAAGTGAAACTACCAGGAAGGACGAGGATTGCATCAGAGAACGTGTAATGGCCACCGTCAACAAGAAGGCAGACACGAGGCCCCGGAGAAGTAATGGCAACGACTTGTCGAGAACTGGGCCGGCCCAGGCATCATCACCGAACACATCAGACACATCAGAAGCCTGGGAAGGATGCGTCTGTCAAGAACCGTCGAATGTATCGCAGCGCGGGAGCGAAAAAAAAAGTTATACAACGCTTCCGGTACAGATGCGAAGCGAATGAACTATTATGATCGCTGAAATGAATAGGGGGAGAGAAAAGCACGCTAAGTCGTAATTTGTCGCCTTCTTTCACAAGCTGTGTCTTCCGAAGAAGCCCAGCTTGACTACATAGAAACGAGATCCAAGATCTAGCGAGCGGGGGTTAAGCCCCTAAAGGCGAGGGACTGGAAGAAGGCTGGGTTCAACGAGGCTAACTAGAGGCTAAACAGCAGAGCGCAAATCTGAGCTGGGATCAAGTGCGTAAAATGGCAAGCCTAACTCGCGTGCAATGGAGCGCAAAGGAGGCGTCCAGAAAGGAGGTGACCACGGTAGCCGAGAGGAACGAACCTACGTGTGTGGTTGAAGAGGTAATGTATTCAATGGAGGCGCTTCGCTGCTCGCATGGAGATCGAAATAGTTGAATTGAACGACCCGGCCGTGCTTTGCGTTGTCTTGTCACGAGACGAGACAATTGGCGGATTGTCTCAGGCTCGTGACAATCCAAAATCAAAGCATTGAAGCGATGAGAAGGCTACCCTGAACCAACCCTCACCAATGTTTCGGATGTCGACATTACCGAGCTCTGAAGGGCACCCCAAGGGACAAAAAGGGGTACAAGGGACGCCGAGTGTCACTGCACAGTAGGACAGGTGTGTTATTTGATACGCGTCCTTCTCTACAGGACGTGCCAACGGCCTAGAGTGAACAGCACGCTAATGCAAGGCGCATACCTTGCAAGTCGCGTAACAGAAAGCCCCAAGTCACGAGTCCAATAGAAAACTGAATTGCACCCCCTCTCTTCTCGATGTGGAGTAGATGTGAAGATCTCGGGGTATATGAGCGCGATCTACGCAGCCGAGAGCAAATCCGATTCCTTGTAGTTAATCGGTGCAGCCCACTCCTGCTCGTGCCCACTGCGTTAATAGTCTGGGTAGGCTGTACACGGCAGATTGCGGTAATATGGCACCTCCAACGGGGCGGAATCAACGAGGTCCGTATCGCTTCTCTGAAGGCCCGATGTTAATATATGCGCGCGCTTTTGGCGTCCATGAGGGTCTGAGTGATAGAGCGGCGCGCAGATGGGGGAGTAGTAGTGGTAGTGGTCAAGGGGGAAACCAAGACAAAAGAACCCCTTGCCCCCGACTCACAACGCCACTGCACGGGCACCAGCGGTAATCAAAAAATTAAATATATCAAGTTCAAGTTTTACACCGTCCTGGTTCGGTTACCAGAGACCAACGCCCTTCCGTGGGATAATTTCTGTTTCGATGGGACGACGCTGGGCTTACGTTGTTCGTTGCTGCGCGACGGACGTCCTCATTGTGCCACTTCGAGATTATGGCCAACATGCATAAAATACATTTGTAAACTATTGTAAAGGTAACACATACATAATCCAATAACCATTGAACGCCGAAAGGTAAACCAAAGGCATGAAAAGCAGGGCACATATCTATCAATGGATGATCCGAGGAAGATCAACAGTCTACGAGTACAGTGGTTTGATTTTGTGTTTTTGATCATCCGCATGCAAATATGGGGGTAACTTGAAGCATAAGAGAAATCTAACATCACCATCACGCGCGATTGGACTCCATAAGGCTAAGGTGTAAGCTCCATGTCCCATCCGGAGTAAACACGGGCCACAGCCCCCACCAGGCGGTGCGGTCCTCGAGACAGTCCACACGCTTGACGCCCTGTCTCCGGGTAATGTCCGCCAGCCCAGACGTGCGTGCGCATCGGCGATAGCAAGCCTCGAGCAGCCGGCGGTAACCGTCTTCTGAGCGCGACTTGATGTGCTCGACTTCGTCACGCGAGATCGTCTTTTGAAAGTACTCATAGATCGCCCAGAAGACGTCTCCAGACGTAACCTTCTCCTTCCTGATCCTGATGGGCGGCCACATGTCCTGTGCGAGGCCCGCATCACATACGACGACGATCTCGCCTGTCTCAGGAAAAACCGCGGTTGCATCCGGTGCAAAGGCCTCGTGCATGCTGACGAAGATATCCTTCCCGGAGATTCGCTGTGCCTTCGATGGCGCCTCGGAGACGTCCCACACGACGTGTGGTCGGTCGGGGTTAACAGGGTTCGGCGATAGCCATGGCGAGAGGTGTACAGGAAGGGTTTGCTCTCTCGGTGGCCACGACTCGACGGGAGCCCATGATGGCTGCGTGCCCTGGAGCGGGAGACCACCGGACATCGCTAGCGGTTGACCGGGGGTCAGTGGGGTCGGCGGAATGTTCGGTGCTACAAGTGCCGGTGTAGACCAAAATGCCGCGGCTGGCAAAGTTCCGGGGTAAGGATACGGGTACGGCTGCCATGCAATCGTCCCCGGTGCGGGAGTTGCGGGCTGGAGATGGTGCCAAGATGCGGCCGGAGAAGGGACGTGAGGAGAAGGTACGTAAGGGACAGACATATGTGGCGTGTTGGGCGCCCAGGAAGGAGGCAACGTCAATGACGTGGCCATGGGCGTCGCCACGAGACCCGGAACTGGCACAAGTGGCGAAGGAACGACGAAAGGAGAATTCCGCTGTGGCTGCTGATAGAATTGACCAGCGTTTGGAGGGTTATATAAGCGGACATGTTTTGATACGGGATCGTTACAGGTGGTGGAAGTGTTGTCGCAGGAATAACTGATGGGGTTTGAGGGGATGGAAAGTTGCTTGGTGGTGCAGGTGGTCGTTGTGGTTCAACTTGGGAATTACCGTACAGGTACAAACGCTGTGGGTGGGGGGTCCCTGGAACGTGACGTGGCTGCGGCGAATGAGTGGGCTCAAAATCAGGATCAAGATTTTCCTCGCTGGTTACTGAGCCGATCCCGAAGGTCCGGAAGCGCGGCCGGCGTGCGGGTGGCTGGGCGCCATCCTCGTCTTCCCGCTCGAACCGACGTATGAAGTCTCTTGCCTGAGAGACTGCAGCAATCACGTTGGCATATCGGTCTTCGTTGCGTCGTGAGGCGTCGGAGTTCCTCCGCATGGATAATCGGACGCGGGCTGAGAGACGAGTGGGTGATGATATAAGCAGCTGGACAATGACGACGCAGGGTTAATGAGGCGCACGCTGGGGGTGACCCTGAGGTTGTTGTCTCCCTGGATGTGAAGCTGTCGTGCGGCGATGTAGAATTGGACGAGGGGGAACAGCGTGTCGATGGTTAGGGTGATGAAGATTGTGATGGTGATGATACGCGTCTTCGTGGGCGGCAGCGTGGGACATTGCGCGTGATCCTTGGGGAAATTGGGGAGAAATAAAAAGGGTGTCGCGCTGAGAATTGACCGCCTAGGGACAAACAGCGGAGAAGGGTTGCGAAAAGAGGGTCTTGGAGCTGAGAACAAGGATAACTCTTATAAGAGAGGGGGGCGGCTAAGGTACAATAAAAGATGGTGCGCTGGGGCTATGGAACAGAACAATACAAAGAAGGGAACCAGCGTTGGGCGGGCAGACTGCTAACGATGGCTGTGAAGGGCAGAGGAAGGAGTCCGAGTCGTCTCAGGCGCCAGGCCCGGGCTTGTCGTCTGAGCACAACAGTGGCGTGTGAACATTCCTAGCCCGCCGTCGTAACCCAAATCGGTGACAGCCGATTCTGAGCCGGCGAACCATGACAACGCTTTTGTACTTTCTGCGGTCTGTTTCCTCACAATTGACTGACGGATTGTCACTGCAATTAGTTCTGAGAACGTATTTGTTTCTAAAGGCTCACCCTTGAGCTCATCCGGTGTGCGATAACAATGCCGTGACGTCACGGCGCAGCTGGCGGAGTCGTTGAGAACCCCGCCTGACGGGATGGATGCGAAGCCGCCTCCGTCAGCATATTACTCGTTAAGGCAAGGGAATAACTCACACTCAGGCACACAGAATCAAAAACGAGGACCCCAGCACAGTTTTTCTTCACACCCTCCTTGCTGTCCACCACGACTTCCCTTGAATCTCCTTGCGCTACCACGAACTGAAGTGCTAAGTGATCGATAGATCCCGGTGCAGGTTGTGCCCGCAAGCCACTCAATAATTCGCTGCCTCCATCCTCATCGCGGTATGCATGGAAGATTGCCTCGGCCATCCGTTCTAAGGCAATAGTGCGCCGAAGCCCTGAAGTTGCCTCGGCGGATCGGGTATAATTGCCACTGCCAGTGATTTTTGCATCAAAAGACCCACGAGCGCACACGAATAAGGCAAGTCCGGTCATGAGGTCCATATCGAAAGGATCAAAACGTCCAACTCGGCAAAAGACCATTGCAAGAAGACGGTTCTGGCGAGAGTTCCTCGTGGCTTATCTCTCTGCATTGGTGTCCTCAGTAGCTGCGTAGGACACAGCTTCGTCTCGCTAATGACAAAGGCATTCCTGTATCGCGATAAGTCCGGGACGAGAGAAATATGAGATGATGATTCATACCGCATCACGAATACGGGTGACGAATCACTCCAGCAACGAACATGGGTAAATGACTGACTAGTCGGGACTCGGGGCTCCGGGAGCTCACAAGTTGACACTTAACTGTTCCTTCAACATTCCGCTCCGCAGCGAACCACTAGAATTGCTTTCTTTGCACGGAAATAGTGCAAGGGACCAGAGGGTTTCTGTTGTTCAGCGCCGAGGATGATATCGGAGTCCCTCAAGGATGCATTACATTAAGGTACGACCAGTCCAGGGGGTGAGTAAGATGATGTTGGGCGATAGGCCCACAAGATGGTCGCGCGGGATGAGCCTCACGGATTCGGCAGACGATGGGGGGAATAAGTCAACAGAACATGCTGGTTGTTCGGAAACTGTGCTCTGTTCAAAGGGTGGGACTCTTAGCCTCGTTTCCGCCTCATGTTGAGCCGGAAGGTCATCCAGGTGCCATGCACCTGGGCCAAGTCAGTACTCCCACGATCATATGTAAGCAAGAGTGTGGCGTCTGTCACGTGGAAGGCTCAGTTATCTCCGTATCGTCGGTCGCTAAAACTGGGTCTGAGCTTGCGCACAATCAAGGCACAAATGCCGTATTCGACAAGGAATGAAAATTTCCTGGAAACCGGTGCACCCTGAATCGTGATGCAAGGGGTTTCATTACAGTCGGGAGCACAGCAGGTTAGTCCAGGGTATACTACGCGGAATGATATATTCATATACCTATACCTAGCAAGTCGGAAAAGCAGAAGCTGTGGTGGGGGTGGGGGTGGCACGAAGAAACGTGCAAACGCAGAGCCGTTGTACTTCTATGTCCGTTGCAAGGAGGATGGGTGGTTGGTGGAGAGCATTTCACTCGGCTGGCAATTGTGGGGCCACCCTACGCCACCTGCTTGGGATAACACGTGCTCATGGGTTCCGCAGCCTCATATCGAACTACCTATCCACCTAGAACATCGAGGTACTAATCGGAGCGCTCGTCCAAGCGTCCAAGCTACCTGCCACCTTATCGGTCTCTGGTTTGTGATGAGTGTAGCTTTTGGCTGGCCGAGGCGCTGGGCTTATCTTCACCACCGTCCCCACCATCACAAAACACAGGAACGTATCCATATCTCGTTCCAAGTTCCTTTGACGAGTAGCAGGTGGGGCAGGCACGAGGTGTTGGTGAGGCGAAAGCGATATGCCTTAGAAAGACGTCATTACGTCGCCCCGAAAAAGATAACCCGGGGCTCTGTGCACGATAGAGTGCCGCCCTGACTAAAGGAGAGGAGTGGATAGACAATAACTGATGGTAGTGGCACCTCGTCCCGCCGCGGCGGAAATGACGCGATCGTGACGTGTTTCGAAGAGGTATCATAGCCTCGTCCAACAAAGTGTGGGTCAAAGGTAGGGGCTCCTCGTGTAGGCAGCATGGATGTCTGAAAAGTGGGGATGGACCATAGGCTAGCCCCCGTTTACGAGAGGACGTCCTTATCTCTCGACTCGAGCGAGGAGGTCTTCTTCGACCCGGAACTACTTGGCTGCGACACGATGTGACGCGCGGCGCTGTTTCGCCGCAACTGCCATTGAAGGAGGCATTAATCACGAATCACGACAGACCTGATCAGTCCCCAGGCCAAGGAGAGGAGAGGTAGAAGAAAGAAGCAACGGTCTGGCTGTTGCTCATTGACAGACAGACAGAGTATGAACGGTGCTGCGCTGAGTGACCCGGTGACGAGTGGCAACTGGAGGAAGCACCGCTCGAGAAGGCAAATGAGCCTCTTCCGGAAATGAGGCAATCTAGATTCTGTCAAAGACGTGACATGCACCTCCAGCCTTGAGGACATGGTATGCTCTCGGTGCCAATAAACTTTGAGTTCAGATAAAGAAGCTCGAGCTGATGTTGTTGCAAGGATGCGTCTGCAAGGCATCAAAAGTGATAATGTCCGTGTGCGTGGGGCTGGTGCGTGAGGTTGGCAGGGGATGATGAACCTTGTGGATGATGGGACCGCTCACTGGCACTAGTGGGGAACGAGCAATCGGCGTATGTCTCTGGACGGTGGTCGGGACCAATCGGAGGAGCCAACGTGACTACGATAATGATCATGATCGGGGCAGCAGAGTGAAGCTTCCAAATGACGGCAGCTGGGCTTTCTTTGCCAAAAGAGCTATTACTATGAAAATTCGATGAAGAATTCGCGGTATGACATCGATAGTACGCCAGGGATGTCATGATCGCGCCTTGTAGTAGGTGTCCGCCCCGCGGCGCAGCCTCTGCAGTTCGGATCCAAAGTGGGCGGGGACTATTCGAAAGGCACGTGACGATTGGAACATTCGTTCATCCGACGTCCATGTTGCGTCTCGTCTTCGATTCTGTACACGCAGTATATCGCATCACTCCTTCCCGTCAAGTCGTGGTCCCTACTGTAAGGGAGCTGTCCGCCCACGTCGTCAACTCCGGTGCAGAGCCCATGTTGTCCAGTAATGCCACCATACGCTTTGTAGTTCACGTGGTCGAAGAACCCTCGGACATCGAAGAGGAGGGTGCCCCGACTAGTTTACGACGAGACTGCACACGTGCTCGGTACCGTGGGCACCCCTGTCGAACTCGTCATCGGCGGGGTCGCCGGCACCTTCCTCTGGCCCGCCGAACAAGCGCCGGAGCGCCGCGCACGCGTACCGATTCGTGCACTGGATGGCGGTCCACCACGTCGCGGCGAATATATGGCCGGACCTCTGCGAAGACCCGCCGAGTGCTATTGCAGATGAACGCGGACGCAAGCTCCTCGAGGCTTTGGTAATTCAGGGGGAGCACACGGTTGTCCGTGAGGTCACTCTGTATTGGCAACGACGGGAGGGCACAGTCGCTCTACCTCTCGCGTGATTTGTCCTCGATCCGGTTGAGCAAAGGAACCGGTTGGACTGGGTGAAATCCTGGGCGAGGGGTGATTTCGTAGAGCGTATTGAGGGCTTATTAAATGCAGTCTGATGATTAAACAAAGCATAAATGTAATGGCTATTACCCGCACATCATTACGATGAACTATGTAATGCGAAATCAATCTAAAGGAATGTGATCTAGCCAACGGGGACAGTTTTGCCGTTGCCAATGCTGACACCGTTCTGCGCGCTTTCGACGAAGACACCCGAGTAGAGGATTGACTCGGTTGTGCCCTCCTGGATACCCTTATGCGAGACATCTGCTTGATCTGCAAGCGAATCAGCAGGGTTGATGAGCGGAAGCTATTCGACATGTGCGTATCAGAAGATGGGCTCTGAAAGCGTAACCAGCAATAACGCTTCAGGACGGACCTTGAGCAGACCGAAGTGGAAGTCTCCCTGTCCGTCCGGACCTTTGGCGACGCCCGAGTTGTCCTCGACCTGAGTGACGGCCTTCAAATCGCACGCGTTCTGCGAGTAGAATGCCTGGAGAGTAAGCTTGTCCCAGTCGACGGCGACGGCAAAGTTGTGCCACGTGTTTTCGGCGAACGGCGTCTGGAACAGCACCTTGCCGCTGTGCGAGCGGATGCGGAGCATGCGCGCATCGGCGTCCGACACCGTCGTATTGAATGGGGTCCCTGGCACGGGCGAGACCGATACCGGTCAGTCCAACTCGGAGGGGGGAAAGAGCGAGCGCGCGCATCGTACCGGTTTGGAGGTCAAAGACGTGCGTCCCGTCGTTTGGCTCGATGAACAAGGGCTGATACTCATGTGTGAAGTTCAACTGCTGTTGGGAGTCCGCTTGCACCGAGAAGTGGAACGCTGTGAGGCCGCTCTCGATCTGCACGTTGAACGCGGTGCGGTTCCCGGTCTGGTCCGGCTGTGCGATAAGCTCGCCGCGGCGGAAGCCGAACTGCGGCGGATTGGAGCCGGGTGTGAAGACCGATGAGTTATCGATGGTCGCCTGGATTGCCTGCTCCTGAACCGGCTTCCAAAGCGGCGTCGGGGGAGGATTGTTGCCGAGGAATTGGAAGTACTATAGGGAAAAAGGAGTTGATGCATATCGTCTCGAGCTCGAGAAAGCACTTACTTGACTGGCGTTCTTACTCCCTTTCACTGCACTGCAATTTCCCGAGTTGAGGCAATAGTACAGGGAAAGATCCAAGGGACGACATACGCCAAGTATGGGCCTTTCGACTGGTCGAGGTCGGCCTCTGTGATATTAGACGGTGCCCGCCCGTCATAAAGAATTGGGCTCGCCCGCCGAACTGGGGTCGCCCAGACGGAGGAGTCGAGTCCCAGTGCGAAAAAGAAAAAAGAAAGTAGTAACATCTCTGAATACTGCCTCGGCCGGCAGTCCTGTGCAGGTTTTATACCCCTCCTGACGAAAATAAATACAGCGGGGACAAAGATCTAGTGCCCTAGTAACCGCTAATAGTAACATTTCGTTCTTCAAATGGGGCTGCTAGGGAGACCCGACAGGACCAGGCTGGGGAGACTTGAGCAAGCTGACGTTGGCATGGAAATGCACGAGTATCCGAAGTCGGTACGAAGAAGGTGATTGTTCATTGTTCGGTTGCTGTAACATATTAGACAAACCTGCACGTACGTACTCGCACTACACTGTAGCATCTGGTTTTGCACGGTATTCACTGGCAGTGTAGCTTCACAAATGCTAGATTTCACCTATCTAGCCATGAAGCTTATGGACTCGGTCGGGTCGTGGTTACGTGGCTTGGCAGTGACGTGCGGCTTTGTTCAAGCCAAATCCGCGGCCCGGCACAACTTGAAAGTGCCGAGGGTCGCAAGCACTCGGACGGACATCGAATCAGCCGTCTACCGATGACCTCTATCATCGTGCTGCATTTGGCCGGCGCAGTGCGCTGCCTGGATGTGAGCCTCACTCTAGATCTGCCCCTTGACATCCGGCAGGAGTGCACTCTCCCACTGAATTGATTGGTGGGTATGAGCTCCTGGCTCCTGCCGCCGCATGCACCACAATATTGTGCTGGAGGCATTTCGCAACCACCTTCTCGAGCAGTTTACTCATGCAATCCATTAAGGAGATTGGTTGGTGCACTTTCACCAGCATGTAGTCAGGCTGTCTGGTTTAGGGATTACCGCAGCAGACTGGGTGGTGACCTGTGTGGATAGAGAGTGCATCTGAGTCCTTCCCTCTCTGCCATGTCTGTCTCTTCATATATTGATCTGGCTGCCATCCTTGAAACAATCATCACAACTGTTTTGAAAATAGCAGCCTGTCAGTTCCACAATTTCCAACCTATGTGAGGTTTTGCATAGGCTGATGCTCCCATACAATTAGGGTTGCCGAAGTCCAGTTCTGTCTGGTTCTTCGGGATTTTTGCTGAACCTTGAACTGGACTTTCGTAGTGATGGGAAAGTTCAGTTCAAACTTCGGTGCGAACCCGAACTTTCCTGAACTGAACCCTGGTTCAGGGTTCGGGTTCGGCCATTGACCTGAACCGGACCGACGGTTCTGTTCGGGGTTCAGCAAAACCCCGATTTTCGTGAACTGTGTTTGAACAGGTTCAAACCCTACTGTAGCTGGCAAATACAATTTTAAAATTTCTGAAATGAAGTATATTGTTCGGCCCATTCCAAAAGTGCAAAAGTGTCTGCGAGGTGTCGGATTCACAAGTCTGAAACCATGGGACCTTGTGTGTGGCGTTGTGTGGCGGGGCCGGCACGTGGCGGCTGCATCGTGGCTATCCCCCCATTCCCTCTCTTATCGCGTCCTCATCGTCAACATCGTGTTCTCCAATTCGTGCAGGAAGATGCCCTCCTCAAGTCTTCCTTTTTTTGTCTGCGCAATGACAAAATTGCAGCCATCCCCCACCCCCTCAATGTCGGGACTTCCCCCCCTCCGAGGATTTTACTGCCATCACCCTCAGCGCTAGGTCGATATTGCTGTCATCACCTGTGGGCCTGTGGTGAGTTACCCACCACTTCTAATGACTTTCTATTGATTCCAATCCCCTGGATTCAAGTTCACAAATGCATTCAAAGATGAGTGAGTCGAAATCGGCTTCCTTGCTGGTGTCCGGCCAAAAGAAAATGCATAAAATTGCAGTATGTCCTCGCCATATTGAAAACTCACACCCCACTAAGCTACTTCAATAGTCACACTATGTCTTCTACCACATCCGACCTTGGGCAAGCCGTCCGACCTGATGGCACTTTGAAGGACGCGTCAGAGATTGTCTGGTCTTATGATGTGGACGAGTTGACTCCTTTCCCTTTGGACAACGTCACTGGTACGCACCCATTTTTCTCTGGTGGGCGTGCACCAGCCACAATGGTCGCTGGTGCACGACGGACTGCTCGTGTTCCTCGCACATCGCAACGTGCCCGCGATGCAGCTGAAGCGACCACTTCAAGCAGCTCGGCCAGCGCTGGTGCTCGTGTTCCTCACCCATCGCAACGTGCCCGCGATGCAGCTGAAGCAACTACTTCAAGCAGCTCGGCCAGCACTGGTCCGGGTGCCAAACGCAAGGCCCCGACTGCCCACATAATGATCTACCATCAATTCCATCATTGATGGGCCACCCGACAGGCAGAACCCCTCATGACTCATGGGCCAACCGACATTGGCCGATGTGCCAGATTTTTCCAGAATTCATGGGCCACCCGATGTCAGTTCGGAGTATTTTTGGTCCAGAGCAATTTCTGTCCATGAAAAACATGTAGGGAGACAAAACAACCAAAACAAGTTCCAATAAGACCGGTAAATGGATGAAACATCAAATCCCGATCCATGGAACATAGGATGTAAGATATACATCCCCAGGTGCAGGGGAACTGCCAGAGGGACAGAACATTGAGTGTCGGTGCAGGGAACACAAGCAGAGTGGTGCAACACCCAAAATACATTCAAATGGGACTGGAAAGAGTGTGGAAGACCAAATCCAAGTGCATGGAACATAGGATGTAATATATACTGCCGGAGGGACAGAACATTGTGTTTCCGTCCATGGGACACAGGTGGAGATGTAAAACAACCAAAAGACATTCCAATGGAACTGGAAATGGTATGGAAGACCAAATCCAAGTCCATGGAACATAGGATGTAAAATATAAACTTCCAGGTGCAGGGGAACTGCCAGAGGGATGGAACATTGAGTTTCTGTCTGTGGAACACAAGCAGAGAGGTGCAACACCAGAAACACATTCCAATGGGACTGGGAAGGGTGTGGAAGACCAAATCCAAGTACATGGAACATAGGATGTAATATATAAACTTCCAGGTGCAGGGGAACTGCCAGAGGGATGGAACATTGAGTTTCCATCCGTGGAACACAAGCAGAGAGGTGCAACACCAAAAACACATTCCAATGGGACTGGGAAGAGTATGGAAGACAAAGTCTCAGTCTATATAACATAGGATGTAATATATACATCACCAGGTGCAGGGGAAGTTGGTGAACTGCCAGAGGAACGGAACATTGAGTTTCCATCCGTGGAACACAAGTAGAGAGGTACAACACCTGGGACACATCCCAATGGGACTGGAAAGGGTATGGAAGACCAAATACCAGTCCATGGAACATGGGATGTAATAGATACATCCCCAGGTGCAGGGGAGCTGCCAAAGGGACAGAAGATTGAGTTTCCATCCATGAAAAACAGGCTGAGATGTAACGCCGCCACTGGCGTTAGTCCGACTTTGACTTTGAAAGGGCGTAGACGACTTAGCGGGTTCGATGCTTGTCTCCGGGATACACGGCCTTCTCGTGGCATGTGATCGATGTAGGCTCTGGGGCTAACTTGTAACGATTCTCGCTGTGGACACTTACGAGTACGGTTGTGGCTCCTTCGTAAGCAGTAATCGGTCACGGACTTTCGTATCAGTCAGCAGTCGTGGTATCACATGTTAGTGTACCATGTGTAACGGTTCTCGTCGTGGACACTTACGAATATGGTTGTGGCTCCCTCGTAAGCGGTAATCGGTCACGGACTTCTCGTATCAGTCAGCGGTCGTGGTATCACATGTTAGTGTACCATGACTCATTCCTAGTATCGTCGTAGTAGGGTTCGAGCTACTTACGCGACTCGTCTCGGGGTTCATAGGGGAGCTTTAAAGCTATCCCCTTCATGTATAAATAGGGGCACGCAGAGACCAAGATGCGCCATCTTGGTCTTCTTGAATCGTCACCACGTTCCTGCCTCTTCTTCGGTGTCTCCTTCTTCTCGGACTCGTCGTTCGCTTACCTCTAGTAGAGGAAGTCGTCTCCCATCGTTTGCGCCTAGTGGGTCAAGCCCTAGTGCCCTTCGTGACCACGTGTCTAACGGGACCGTGTGTTACCTTCACATGACTATACGAGTCACGATATCCGCTAAGTCGTTCTACGCCCTTACGAAGTCCAAGTCGGACTAACGCCAGTGACGGCGTTACACCATGACTCATTCCTAGGATCGCCGTAGTAGGGTTCGAGCTACTTATGCGACTCGTCTCGGGGTTCATAGGGGAGCTTTAAAGCGACCCCTTTCATGTATAAATAGTAGTCCGCAAAGACCAAGATACGCCATCTTGGTCTTCTTGAATAGTCACCACGCTTCTGCCTCTCCTTCAGTTCCTCCTTCTGTGCGGCTTCATTGAGCGCTTGCCTCTGTTAGAGGAAGTCGTCTTCCGTCAATTGCGCCTAGTGCCCTTCGTAACCACGTGTCTAGCGAGACCGTGTGTTGTTATCACGTGACCATACGAGTCGTTGTACCCGCTAAGTCGTTCTACGCCCTTACGAAGTCCAAGTCGGACTAACGCCAGTGACGGCGTTACATTAAGACCAAGATCACCACCGTGGCGTTCACGACCAGAGACCAGTGGAGAGACTTTAGGCCATACAGCCTCGAACGAAGAGGAGATCGCAACGTACCAATCCACTTCCTCGAAGCAGCAAGGTGGAGAGAGTATCGAGGGGATACAGGATACTTCGTAGACTTCGCATCAGGACCTACACGGTTTCGCCCAGTTGAGTTCAACTTCGACCACCTGTGCTGGACCGAAGTTACGTGGAACCCCATTGACACTAGGTGGGACATCGTACGACCTACGGGACGAAGCTACAACTGCGACATCGACGCAAGAAACCTACCCACAAGAGAAAACTGGGGACCGATCGTCGGAGTCGTAGATAACGATCCAAGCACTTCTGAGCCCCGTACCCCAGCCCCCTCCAAAGACGGAGAAAGCAAAGACTCCACCACCGAAGAACAAGAAAGCTCACACGGAGAAGAAACGGGACCATTGATCACCAGAGCTGAGTCCCTTCAAATTGCAGAACCAGAGCAGATCCAAGTACGATCCCCTGCAGACATGGCCACCACAACAGTAACACTCGACGAACTAGCACGGACCGAGGCTCGAAGGGTCCAAGCGGAGGCAGAGGCCATCCTCCTTCCAATACACCCTGAAACAGGACACCGCATGACAGCGGATGACGCCGCCCTATACAGAGCAGTGGGACCCGATCAACCGGACCCACCGGAACCCAGAGGACCAGAAGGAGGCCCTCCCGGGCGAAGACCCCCAACCAACTTCCCTGGAGCAGGATTTCCAGGAGGCGGAAGGAGTGGAGGAGGTGGAGGAGGTGGAGGAGGTGGAGGACCACCAGGAATACCCCACGCCGGCCCCCCTCCAGAGGCCATACCACGAGGGTCGGACAGACTGTCGGGCGACCCACCCGCTGTCTTCGATGGAGATTGAACCAAGTACGAGACCTTCCTCACACAATGGCACATTTACTGGGGCACCAATTTAGACGCTCCGATCTTCCTGAACTGCTACCGACGATCCCTCCTCTTCTTGGGGTTCATCAAAGGGCTTAACGTCAGCGAATGGACCCTCTCCGTCCTCGAATGGCTCAACAAAACGGTGCGGAACGGAGTCGACCAATACGACGGACAGCTATGGACCCACGTCACGCAAGAATTCAGGGGAAGATTCGCGAACACCCTTGAAGAAGAACAAGCCCAGGCAGAATTACAGAGGGGTCTCAGGATGAGCGGCGAGGACATTGACTCGTACGTTACAAAGTTCGAACAGTTAGCCCGCCGAGCTAACTACCGCCTCAACGACCCACAAACGATCGACTGATTCACGGCGGGGCTACCCCAAGCGCTGTTCACAAAAATCTACGAGCTTGACGAACCTCGATTGTTCGAAGAATGGAAAACAAGCGCACTACGAAGGCAGAAACAATTCATTCACATGAGGGCCCGTCTCAACATCAATCGAACCCCCCGCACCCCCGCACCACTGCCTGGCGCACCCAGATGGACCGCTCCGAGGACAGGGTGGATGCCGCCGCCGCCACCCCGCAACAATCACCCGCGTTTCGACCCAAACACGATGGACACCTCCGCGGATCGAACCCGAGTCCGCGTCGCAGAAGTGGGGGACTACAATCGACCACCCACTATGTACGTCCCACGAGGCGGAGGAACGGGAAAAGGTGTACAACGCCGAGATATGAGGGAAGTCATCTGCTACAACTGCAACAAGACAGGACACTTCTCACGTGACTGTTCGCAGCCAAGACAACCCAGACGTGGTCAATGGACTCCCCCGTCAACCAGTCGAGCCGCAGAAACCGACTACTACACCCAGGAGCAAGAACCCACGACCGCACGAGCAGCGGTGGCAACCCTGCAGCAACGCGCGCAAAATTGGCTAAGCAACATCAAGGGGGAAAGTGACGAAGTAAAAGATATGGTCCTCCAGGACCTATGGGGAAAAGAGGGTTTTCCGGACGCCTGAACCCATCAGCCTGGGTGAGGGCGGTTAATTGTAACTCTGTAATCATGACTCGCTACCGTTCGCTTCGAATTCCAGTATCGATTCGCACAAGTTACGCCATGGCCGACGTTAAAGGATTAGTAGACTCGGGGGCAACCGACAACTTCATACGTCCCGCATTCGCCAAACGAATGGGACTGGGGTTGCAGGTTCTAGACCGCCCCAAAAAGATATATAACATTGACAAAACCGAAAACCAAGCTGGGTCTATTACACATTATACGGATCTAGACGTACAGACTAAAGGAATCCGCAAAGTGATGCGATTTCTCGTCACCGACATCGGCGACGAAGACCTAGTCCTGGGTTACCCCTGGCTATCCACGTACGAGCCCACAATAAGCTGGACTCATGCCGTCATCCACGAAGCCGCAATGCCCATCGTCCTCCGCTCAATACACCCCACTCCGACACAAACGGTGATCGGGCAGATGATCACCAAAGAGGACAAAAACAACATCCTCCTCGAACTCAACGAGCAGTGTCAGCTGCGGACAACAGCGACGGAACTCGCAATCCAAGCAGGGCAACATACTAAGGAAGTAGAATTGCCGGCACCATACCAACAGTTTGCCAAGCTGTTCAACGAAGAAGCATCGCATCGCTTCCCACCCTCATGTCCATGGGACCACACCATTGATGTTACGATTCTGACCCTCTTCTTCTTATCTCGCAACATCTTTCTGATATTCCATGTACTGTGTACAACTTCCCCACTTCTTTCGTCTCGCGCTTAGCTTCCTCTGATCGGATTACCTCGGCTTCTGTCTCGCACCCTTCTACGGACTCTTCTGATGAATACTTACGCTCCCCCGTTTTCCGATCCAACGTCATCTGATACACGCATGACTCCGCGGAATTCACTCGTCACCATATCTAGGTATTCCCTTGTTCGCTCTCTAGGACCTGTATCCTAGGATCGCGCCATGTGTTTGTCACTGACAAACACCTTGTACCAGTATATAAGTCGCCCACTACCTAGCTTGTACGGTAGACTTGACTTCTTGTGTAATACCACATCGTCTGCTCACGACCTTGCCTGAACTCGCCATTGCGCTTGAGTTAAACGTTTCTGCTCGCTGTTACGCTTGAGCCTTGCTCTGACCCCGCTACTATCCTTGTGTCCCTGGGAGACCAAGTGATACTTGTTCATCACCGACTTAAAGTCCTGACCGACTTGCGCCTTTCCGATCCCCGTTGACTTAGCCCACGTACACGTCGTACTCAACGCCCCTGTGGTGGCGTTACAATTGAGTTCAAACCCGACACCCCAGCAATGATCGACTGCAAGATCTACCCCATGACCCAGGAAGAAGATGGACAGTTGAAAGAGTTTCTCGACGAACAGCTGAAAAAGGGGTACATCCGACCGTCGAAATCCCTGTATGCATCTCCCTTCTTCTTCATCAAAAAGAAGGACGGGAAACTATGCCCCGTACAGGATTACCGTCGCATCAACGCCTGCACCATCAGGAATCAATATCCCTTACCGCTCATCTCAGAACTCATTACAGACTTAGGACACGCACACACCTATACCAAGCTGGACGTCTGCTGGGGATACAACAACGTACGGATCAAACCTGGAGACGAACCAAAAGCGGCCTTTAAAACACGATACGGCCTTTACGAACCCAGAGTCATGTACTTCGGACTCACCAATTCCCCCGCGACCTTCCAGGCAATGATGAACGAGATCGTCGGGCCAACCATCCGCAAACACGAACTTCTTGGTACAGTTATACGCGTTTACATGGACGACATTGGGATTGCCACCCGCGATCCAGCCGACTTACAGGCCCACATACGCGCTGTCCAGGACGTACTCGCCGTCGCCCTCGAACACGACCTCTACTTCAAACTCAAAAAGTGCCTATTCCACCAACCGCGAATGGATTACCTGGGGGTAATCCTTGAAAAGGGGGTGACACGCATGGACCCGGTAAAAATTTCGGGCATTCGCGACTGGCCCCGGCCTATGAAGGTCCGTGACGTACGCTCCTTCCTAGGTTTCTGTAATTTTTACCGACTCTTCATTCGTGGCTTTGCCACACACGCACGACCACTCAACAAACTCACGAGAAAGGACGCCGAATGGAAGTGGACGGAAGAAGAGGAACGCACCTTCCAACGGCTCAAAACCTTAGTCACCGAAGAACCGGTACTCGCACACCCGACGCTCGCAGACCAATTTGAACTCGAAGTGGACGCGTCCGGATTTGCCCTAGGAGCAGTACTACTACAGAAAAAGGCAGATGGAAAACGACACCCCGTCGGGTACTACTCCTCCACCCTTAACGAGGCAGAACGAAATTACGACATCTACGACCTTGAACTGCTAGCAATCGTCAAAGCTCTACGGCACTGGAGGCCTTTCCTAGCAGGATCGCCACACAAAATCAAGATCTTCTCGGACCACATGAACCTTCAGTACTGGAAAAGCCCGCAAAAGATAAGCAGGCGTGTAGCCAGGGAAGTACTCGAACTCATGGAGTACGACTTCGAGATTCACCACATACCAGGAAAGAACAACGGACGAGCAGATGCGCTATCACGAAGACCCGACTACGACCAAGGAGAAAATGACAACGAAGGGGTGGTCGTACTCCCCGAAAGAGTGCTCGTACGTGCCCTACAAATCGAACCGTCCGAAGAGCCACCACAAGATGAGTACCTCCTCCGCTACTGGAAAGACCCACAACAACTTAAGGAAATCGAAGGCATCTGGTACCGCCAAGGCCGACGAGTAATCACGGGAACAAGGGCGGACAAATGGATACTCATCTCTCTTCATCACGACCCCCCCGTACACGGACACCCTGGAATCGCGCGCACCACACGACTAGTAGAACAAAGGTACTGGTGGCCGGAGCTGAAGAACGACGTCCGCGAGTACGTACAAGGATGCGCGGACTGTCAACGACATAAGGTGAACAACCGCCCCATACGCGCCCCCCTCGTCCCTATCACGCCTGTCATCGACGCCAACCCATTCGAGACCATCGCTCTCGACTTCATCACCAAACTCCCCGAGTCAGAAGGACAAGACTCCATTCTCACCGTCACCGACCACGACTGCTCGAAGGTGTCCATATTCATCCCCTGCAGGGAAGAGATAAGCGCAGAGGGAACAGCCGCCCTGTACGTCACTCACGTGTTCCGGAGGTTCGGACTACCGTCCAAAATCATCAGCGACCGAGACCCCCGGTTCGCGTTGAAGTTCACACACGAACTATGCCGCATCTTGGGCATCCAACAGAACATCTCAACCGCCTATCACCCGCGCACCGATGGACAATCAGAACGCACCAATCAATGGCTAGAACAGTATCTGCGCTTCTGGGCCAACGAGCGGCAAGATAACTGGGCGCCCTTACTCCCTATAGCGGAATTCGCTCACAACAACTGGCCCCACGAGTCAACAAGGAAGTCCCCCTTTTCACTACTCATGGGGTACGACCCACGCGCTGATTGGTTGGATAAGCCGTCGCCCATACCTCAGGTGACGAGAAGACTCGAACAATTCTGAGAAGCACGGATGGAAGCGCGAGAATTGATGAAGAAGGCCCAGACTCTGTGGGTAAAGCACAAGGACACCCCCCACTTCGAACAAGGGGATTACGTTTGGTTAGAGGGACGTCACCTCCGCACCAATCAGCCCACGGCAAAACTCGCGGCATGGCGACATGGCCCCTTCCAGATCTCTCAGGTGATGTCCCCTGTCACATATCGCCTCGAACTTCCCACGCAGTGGAGCATTCACCCAGTGTTTCACATCGATCTTCTCACGCCATACAAGGAAACGGCCATGCACGGCGAAAACTTCCAGCGCCCATCACCGGATCTGGTAGACGGAGAAGAGGAATACAAAGTCGAGAAGATTCTAGACGTTCGGCGATTCGGCAGAGGGAAACGCCTGCAATATCTCGTGCAATGGAAGGGTTACTCTGACTCGGACAACCAGTGGGTCAATAAGGATGACGTGTTCGCAGATGACGCGATAGCGGACTTCGAGCGGAGTCGAATCTGATCGATGAAACGCATAAAAGAAACGCAGATTCGACAGGGAATGACATCCCCTCCATCTCTTCACACTGGATTCCTCTCATCGCTACTCATGTCTCTTCCCACTGCCGCCGATGTCCTCTCTGAGGTTGCCCGAAACACGGGACCCATCACCCACCAAGAGCTCGTCGACGCTCTCGCCTCCATCCTCCCGGCCACCTACCACGACGGCACCAACAACCCCGCCACCTACTGGCTCATGTCCGAGGAAGGGCAGCGTCTCAACGCCGCGCCCCTCACCGAGGCCGAAGTGCATCGGCTTCGTGCAGCTCTCCCAGACAGTGAGACTTCCTCACCTCGACCTCTCCCGGTACGAATCGAATACCGGACAGAAGAAGAAGACGCCCACACCTGCGACGCTGCGATGGCAGGAGTGGATGCGTACGCGGGACTGGAAGTTAACCGCGCAGCAGTGGAAGGGGGAGCAGATGCTGACGACGGTGATAAGGAGAACGAGGACCCTGCAGCGTCGAGCCGCGTTCACCGCGATGCTGAAGGCGCAGTGTACGAGCAGCCCGAGCTCGAGTTGAGGGAGTGGTACCCAGCTGAGCATCCCGACCTTCTCACCGCCCGCGACTCTGACGCATCGACCAAAACCCCCTACGCATGCGACTCTCTGGGTCACCCTCTCTATCGCGGGGACGTCCGCCTTGACGCACCCCCACTTCACCCCACCATACGCCTGCAGCACCGTCTCGGCAGCGTGGGCAAGCCCCCCGTGGGCTACAAGGCCAACAAAGCGGACGACTTCGTCCATTACCTCATCACCGACGCCCAGGGGATTACGCGCCAAGCCGCCTATGTACAGGTGGTGATGGCGGCCGACCCCCACGTCATCGCTCTCGTCGACGACAGCAACAAGGTCTACTCAAAGCCACTGTACGTGGAGCCCATGGTCCGCGAGCGCGGCAAGCCCCACTACGCGCCAGAGGACCTGTTCATGTTCGCGGTGGGACACGCGAACCGGCATCGAGTGGATAAGGTGGTGAACGAGTTGCGGGATGTGTCGGCCAAAGCTGAGTTGCACAGGTTCCGGTCGTACACGCAGGAGGCTGAACGCGTCGAGCAGCGCCTCCACCACCTCGCCCTCGCACTCGGCGAGATCAAAGGGGAGCTCGTGCGCAGCAAGTTCCGCCTCGAGATGGCGGACCTCGTCGCCCGCATCGAAGAGAAGCAGCACGGATGGATGGGAGGGATCGGACCGATTCAGCGCCGTGGGCGTCGCAGCTGAAAAGGGGGTGAGGTAACGATTCTCGCTGTGGACACTTACGAGTACGGTTGTGGCTCCTTCGTAAGCAGTAATCGGTCACGGACTTTCGTATCAGTCAGCAGTCGTGGTATCACATGTTAGTGTACCATGACTCATTCCTAGGATCGCTGTAGTAGGGTTCGAGCTACTTACGCGACTCGTCTCGGGGTTCATAGGGGAGCTTTAAAGCGACCCCTTTCATGTATAAATAGTAGTCCGCAAAGACCAAGATACGCCATCTTGGTCTTCTTGAATAGTCACCACGCTTCCGCCTCTCCTTCAGTTCCTCCTTCTGTGCGGCTTCATTGAGCGCTTGCCTCTGTTAGAGGAAGTCGTCTTCTGTCAATTGCGCCTAGTGGATCGTGCCCTAGTGCCCTTCGTAACCACATGTCTAGCGAGACCGTGTGTTGTTATCACATGACCATACGAGTCGTTGTACCCGCTAAGTCGTTCTACGCCCTTACGAAGTCCAAGTCGGACTAACGCCAGTGACGGCGTTACATAACTCCACCAGGCGTAGTAGTCACTTCGACTTGCTCGGGTAGAGTCAAGCGAAAAGGGAAAGCTGTCGCACACGAAGGATGAGAGTGAAGTGGCTTTCGAAGAAGACCAAGATGGCGATCCTTGGTCTTTGCTACATACTACATATACATGTGAGAGGTCGCTTTCAAGCTCCTCTTTGAACTGAGACGTCAAGTAGCGTAAGTAGCTCGAACCCTACTACGACTACTACTAGTAATGAGTCATAGCATCACCACAAACATGTGATACTACGGCTGACTGATATGTAAGTCCATGACTGATTACAGCTTACTCAGGGAGTCATCACCATATAGTAAGCGTCCACAAGCCATTCCGTGACACTGAGAGGTATATCACCCGAAGCACATTCCAATGGGACTGGGAAGGGTATGGAACACCAAATCCCAGTCCATAGGTGACAGGATGTAATATATACATCCCTGGCTGCAGGGGAAGTTTTTTTTTTTTTTTTTTTTTTTTTTTGAATCGTGTTTATTCCGGGGCAGTAGAACATACAAAGCCGGTCCTAAATCCGTATACCGCTACTCTGTGCGTAAACCCCAAGGGGCGATCACCGCGTGTCTGAGCGCACCGGATGTTGGCACCCCCGCTCCACTCCTGCAGACCACGCCCTACAAACGCACGACACGTCCGGGAAACCCGGCACACGGGGACAGAAACCCATAAGAGGTCTCCTCAACAACCCGGATCAATACATGTAAGAAAACTATAGTAAGAGGAAATGGGGGGACAAGGGTAAGAAGACGGGATGGAGATAGATTGATAACCAGTAGAAACGTGCGGAACCCCTCAACCTTGCACGGGAGGGGACGAGGGATTAAACAGACAGGATAAAAACCCGCTGGGGGCACCTCCCAGAGGAAGCCCAAGCACCGAAGGAAAGG
This sequence comes from Lactarius pseudohatsudake, assembly GCA_021525015.1. NCBI lineage: Eukaryota > Fungi > Basidiomycota > Agaricomycetes > Russulales > Russulaceae > Lactarius > Lactarius pseudohatsudake. The sequence goes on along the minus strand of JAKELH010000457.1, from coordinate 31,732 downwards.
GTGGTAAAGTGGGCCGGCGCAAGAGGGCCGACCCGCAAGTTAGGTAAATACGCCGCGAGGGCGTAGGAAGGACGCGCAGCGCCCATGTGGGGTGGGAAAGTGGGAGAGAACCCAAGGCCCAGGGCCAAGGGCGGGGAGTGTTATCATGAGCGGTTGATCAGGGGGGGGGGGCGGAGGCTGGTGGCTTAGCTGTGCTCCGGGGCTTAGCCTTCCAGCGCTTCAGCTCCCCCGAATGCCCGAAGGCAAAGAGGCTCCGCTCGGCCAAGAGCGAACGCGATGAGTCCCCCGAAGGGTCCTCAAAGGTCAGCACCAAGGAGGAGACGGAGCCGGGTGTGTAAGTGCTCGGTGCCCTCACCCAGGATGGGGGCTGTGTGAGTCTCAGCCCTCGATAAGCGGGGTTATCCGCGAGGAGTGCTGCGTGGAGTTCGGAAGGGGAGAAGGGGCCGCGTGTGAGGGAGACTCCAGTGGGAATGCCGTTGACAAGGAGGCGGGCCCATTTGCAATTCTCCCTGGTCTGGACAGGGAGCGGGGATTGGTCGGCAGAGAGGAAGGTCGCGAGGCAGTCAGAAATGAGGTGGGAGGCAGAGGTGAGGTGATGCGCCGTGGTGTCGGGCCCAGCGGTGACCACGAGGTTGTTCTTCGCTGTCCATCGAGCGGCAGACAGGGTAACCTGGTGGTCCTCTGAGGCGAGGACGGCGTTGAGGTGGCTCACAATCTCCTGGGGGCTGCGACGGACAGCCGGGGGATAGGAGGCACCTGCTACTGGTGGACGGAGAGACACGACCAGGGAGGGCCGCGCAGGAGTCTTTGCCATGGAGGCAAAGGAAGGTTTGGAGGGAGGGGGAGTGGGGCGTGAGACCGGAGCAGGAGCAGGCACCGGGGCAGGCGAGGCCTTAGCCGGTGCGGGCGTGGGAGGCTGGGCACGGGGTTTCTTAGCACGAGGCTTCGAAACAGGGGGGATGGTGGGAGTGTCAGGCACAGGGGCAGCAGGCGCAGGGGCAGGAGGAGGCACGGGGGCCGGGGCAGGAGGGTGAGCCATCTCCACATCCTGAGCCGGCGCGGCGACAGGAGTGGGAGACGGTGCAGAGCTGGGAGTGCTCTGCGGGATAGGTGGGGAGGAGGTGGACTTGATGAGGCGCTTGAGGAAGTCAGACCTTTTGGCCAACCGTTCGAGACTCTCGGCGTTTCCCTTGTTCTGTCGAGCCAGCGTCACAAAAGACGACGTGAACATCCCGCGAAGGGCTTCCGTCATCTCCGTGAAATACTTGGCGAAGAGTGCGTCAAAATCAGGAGGGGGGGGAGGGGGAGAGGAGGGGCCGTAATGGCCAGCAGGAGCCCCCAGAATGACCAGGGGGTTGAGGCCCAGCCAGTGGAGGGGAGTGAGCCCTTCAGTCTCGGGCGTCGGGTAGTTGAGGAGGTCCATGAGGTCAGCCATAAGCTGAGGTTTGTCGGAGGCGGGATCGAGACCATTGAGACCGTCAATGATACTCTCGACGCCACGACGGGCAGGAGAGGAGGGAGGAGGGGAGGCAGGGTTGTCGAAGACGTCGCCAATATCGCCAGTGCGAAGGGCTTGTTCAGCTTGTGAGAGGGAGAACATAGGGGATGGTGGTGGTAAGAGGAAGAGGAGTGGCTGCAGGGGAAGTTGGGGAACTGCCAAAGGGACAAAACATTGAGTTTCCATCCTTGGAAAAAAGATGAGAGGTAAATTACCTGAAACACATTCCAATGGGACTGGTAAGGATATGGAACAATAGATTCCAGTGCATGGAACATAGGATGTAAGATATACATCCCCAGCTGTAGGGGAAGTTGGTGAAATGCCAAAGGGACAGAACATTGAGTGTCCATCCATGTAAAACACGCTGTAAGGCCAGCCTTCGGGCTGAGTCCGAAACCTCATCATTTTCGTATCTTGATCGCCTCGGCCACGCGGCCTTTGTCCGTGTTCTGTTCCCCTTTTACCTTAGCATTAGCTACAGGTATCTTTTGTATATAATCTTTTACTCTGTGCTGAATATACTCAGCGCTCGGTCGCCTTTGTTTTCCCCCTCTCTCAGCGTGAATATCCCGGAAGTCAGGCCCAAACGCGGGCACTCGAAGGACAACTCTCACTATCTTTTCCCCCATCTTTCTGGCTGCTTTCCTCTAACCCCTCCTCCTTTTATAACCACCCTCTGCCCACGAATTCTCACGCACGCGCTTTCGAGCACGTTCACCTGGCTGCCCCAGTGAGGCAGAGTTCAGTGGTTTAATCTCCCACCTTCAAACTTTCAAACTTTCCACCTCGCGGTCGCCTCAGTGACCAATCCTACAACCAAGCAGCCCCAACAACCTTCTCCACTTTCTTTTCGGTTGCCTCTGGTGACCCACACAATGTCAAACAGTCTCCTTTGGTCCACGACATTCACCCAACTCCAGTCTGCATCCCACCTCGTTATCGTCGTCAAGATCTAGTTGTTTCCGATCACCTCAGGCTCCCACTGGCATCTACCTCGTCCTTCCCCTCCAACTTGAAGTCGTCTCCTTTCGATCACCAGTCTTACCCTTTCTCCCATTCCTTTCGATTCCAGCTTCATTCCATTTCTTGTGCTAGTATGGTTATCGCTCTTTGCTCGGTATCGTTGACGTTACAATAGTCCTGCGGCTCCCGCCCGAGTTTTTCCGTCTTCCCTCCTCCATCGATATCGGATCTCTCCCATCCACTTTTAGTTTATACACCTTCACTTTGTCGTTCCCTCGTTTATCCTCTTCGATTTCCCTTGCTCCCCTTCGATTTCCTTTGTTGTGCCAACTTTCGTCCCCTCCGTTCCAATCTCCGAACTCACACGCTCGTCCACCAATCTTGCTACCAGCCCCGACTTCGCATCCGCAACGCCCATTTCATCTGTCTTTTCGCTGACCATCACACGCACACCACCGGGATGTATTACGACGACGAAGACGACGACCCATACACACCGCGCATCGGACCGGCAGCCATGCCATCACCTCGTTCAGAGTATGCTCCATACTACTCGGGCCGCAACAATATGTTTGAGGACTTCTTGGAGGAATTCGAAGGCCTAGCGTATGACTGTGCGCTGACAGACCCGCAGCGAGTTGACGCAATTATTCGCTACTTTGACCCATCGATCCGCGAGCTCTGTAGGTCTTTTAATGGATTTTGTTCACGCAACTGGCCCCTCCTTCGACAGTCCCTCATCAATATCTTCGGCAGTATCACCCCACGTCCCCAGGTTATGAGGCAAAGATTACTGAATTATGTCCAAGACTCCTCCAGAGCACGAATGAACTGCGCGGACGACGTGTCACAGTACTACAGGCAGTTTCTTTGTCTTGGCGAACCCCTGGTACACTCGGGCCACCTGTCGAAAGAAGAACGCGACATTGCGTTTTTGTGTGGATTCCACCCCAAGGATCGCGAAGTCCTCCGGCCCCGTCTTCTCGGCAAGCGTCCCCTCCAACCTCTTGGTATCCCCTTCCATTTCGAAGACGTGCTCGGTTGTGCGAGGGCAGCGTTTGCGTACGACGGTGTCTCCCTTCAAGTTCCCTCCTGGTCGTCAGAATATCAGTTCGAACCCTCGAATGCAAGACGCGAACAGCTGGTCGCCAAGCATGGATCGAGAGACACGTACGGTCTCCAAGAAGTGACGCGCGCTGTCGCCTCGAACGCTACTACTACTCCCGACGACTCCTCCCTGCCTTCGCACTCGACGCCAGATCCACAGCTCCCTTCTTCCTCTTCGCCCTCGGCTTTGGAGTCCCAGCATGGACTAGCGCATTCGGTGACGCTTGATCAGCCCGAGACAGCATCCACGTTGTCGTCCACGTTGCTCCCCTCAGCATCTCCTGCCCTATCACGTTCACGTTCTCACTCGCTCGCACCCTTGGCTGCTGCTGACGTCCCCGAGATCTCATTCACACATTCCTTGTCTTCGACTGCGCCCACACCCTCTCCGATCTCATCCGATTTCGAGTACCTGCCCTCGGCGACGATCGATCAGCCCACACCCATGTTGTCGTCCACGCCCCCTTCTGCATCTTCGATTTCGTCCACGTTCTTGCCCTCTCCTGCGCGTTTGGCAACGGAAGATCAGCCTGAGCCCGAGTCTGCGTCCACGCCCTCGATCACCCCATCGTCACTTTATGGCAAGCAGGAGAGGGCAGGTCCAATTTTCAAAACGCAAAATCCGAATTCGAAACTCCGCATCGCAGATTCGATAACCGATTTGATAAGCCTTACTCCCGGTATTGCCACTAGGCTAAAATCCATTGGATTATATAATTACATAATGATTCCTAAAATTACCACATTCCCGGGACTCTGGCGACTCATGTAATCATTTTCGCCCCCTATCGTGACTCAGTCACATTGCTGCACGTGCAACTGTAGTGGGCCCGTGCGTCATTTGAACTCAGGGTTGGCAGCCCCTCCCTTTTTTCCGTGGCTGCCCCACCCCCATCCAATTTAAGCGGGCTTGCAAAAAAAAAAAAAGAGATCTGACAAGACTCGACACTGTAATGAGGGCCCAATTACCCGTGTGCACGTCGTCGATTTACTGTAGTGCTTGCTGTAGTGCCACTCGACCTTGTCTGGGCTGAGTGCAGGCCACTAGATGCGCTGCACAGGCGCAAGCACGACGCATTTGGGAACCACCAGCGTGTGCAAGGATGTGGTGTACATTAGCATAGAGACCAGCTTGAGGAGGAACTTGTGCGTGTCAAGGGGCTCAGAGGCCGCAACCTAAGCCATCGCACTGGGGACCTCATTGCATTTTTCGAGGATAAATCAACATCTGATAGATCTGATACCTCATCGCGTTCATACTCCCCCTTTTAGCAACAGGAGCCTATTAGGAGGACAGGTTCAGTCCGTGCTGGTCCTCGTTCACCCAGTCCTTATACGCAAATGAGTCAATCTATGAGTCCAAGCCTGGCGTGGCCCACACCCTCTCCGGGTTTGCCTTCGTTGCGTCTTCATTTACTACATACCGTAACGAGTTCTTTTGGTGGCCCCCGGACTCATCAGCAAAAATACAAGTGGCCCTTCACAGCTTCTGGAAGTGGCAAAAGCAGCAGAAGCTGGGAAACTTTCCGAGTAAGTCGGCAGGCGTCGCCTAAATCTTCCAAAGGGGGTAATACCTTTCGAAGCCCTGCTAAAGGATAACTACCTGTTTGCAGCTTTGCGAAGATACCGTGAACTTGAAGGTCACTCCAAAGATCATTTGAAAGAACATGAAAAGGATAATTTATTCTGCGTAAATACTACAGGGAAGATACTACACTCAATACTCTGTTGCAGTTACCTGCCATTCCTGTTGATGTCCTCACCGCTGCCATCCGCACCACCGTCCCTGCCATCGCCCCAGTCACTGTCCCCGCAACGGCCATTGCCTTCATGGTCCCCGTCATCCCCGTCTTCGTCGCCATCGTGATCGCTTCATCATCGTCGGTACATCGTCGTCATGATTCCCATTGCTGTTGGGGCTCGGACCGGTATGCCGTGACTGCAGTCATCGTCGCTTGCGGCGTGGTCACGTCATTGTCATTTTTGTGGTCACACTGGGCTCACATTAGCCCTCAGCTCAGCAGTGGTTGTCGTGGCAGTGATGTGGCAGTCGATCTTGTGAACATGTGTGGCAGGCCCACACCAGTTTGTAGAAGAGTTGCCAGTTAGTGGTGCATGGGGCGGACGGGTTCGGACTTACAGTCATGAGGCCAATGAGGTGGCACACTGCGAGTGGTGTGGCGGTTATTGAAGAGGGTAGCTTGCAAGTGCCCAAGGAGAGGGGATGGTGGCAGTGTTGTAGCCGCTGTTGTCCTGCCCGGAAACGACATGAGATGAAAAAAAAAAATAACTTAGCTAAATATTTTGTAAGCTTGGGTGCACGCAGAGCAGGAGTGGGCAGGGAGTGAGGCGTTGGCTGACGCGGCAGGGTTGCCTGTGGATGCGGAAGTGGAGATGTAGACGGTAGAGAACAGGAAAATACTTTTAGGTACGGTGCGGCAGAGGGATGGCTTGCATGTACTCTCGAGGCGTGTTTGGGCAGACCACAACGGGAAGGTGGCCATGGGGCGCAAGTGCAGGGAGAAGGTACAGGACGGCACTCTGGTTTGTAAAGTAGTTGCCGGCGAGCTCAAGAAACGGAAACTACAGACTTACAATGAATGGCAATGATGACGACTGGGGCGGTAGTGCCAAAGGAAATCGTGTCTTAATGTTGCGGTTGCGGATGGTTGGTTGCAGTTGTAGATGGTGTATGGCGGGGTGGCGGGGTGGTTGGTCGGAATGGGAAAAATGATTCCCACGATCGGCCAATCGACAAACAACACGACTTGTTTTTTTTGAGAGGTCAGCGCCCAGCCGCTCTGCGCAAACCCGAATCCGACTAACTAGTAACTACCCTAGCCGCCATCGTCACGCTCGTCGTCTTCTCCGTCGTGGAGTGTGCAATGACGATGGTCCACTTCAACGACGGCCCGACAGTCGCAATGACTGCGACCATGATGGGGGACCACTCTGGCCTCCTTGCCGTCTTCCCCCTCACCCTCTCACCCCATAGCTGCTACCCGTCGCATCCACCCTCACTTGCTGGAACTCACAGGCCACCTCACTGCGCCCACCAACACACCTCACTCACTGCATCTGCCATTCCCGCTTTGCGCGGATGGTGCACCCAACCTCCCCTCCCTGCTGCCGCCATACCCACTTGGCTCCACAAAGATTTAGATAAGTTTTTCTTTCTTCCTCTTTCTTTCCATCTCACCTCGAGCCGGTGCAGGACAACGGCGGCCACAACACCACTGCCATCCCTTTCCCTCTCGCGCACTGGCCACCTCTGCTCGCCACTGCCACACCACTCGGGGCACGCCACCACATCGACCCCGTCCTGTTGCCCACGCACCGACGCACCGACCCCATGATGCCCCACTGCCACAAGGTCATCGCCACAACTACCCCAGCCCCCTCTACCCCGACTACGCCACTGCCACCCCGGTGCTGATGGCTATGGTGTCGACCACGTGGCTACTGCGAGGTGACAGCAACAGCGACAAAGGCGACCGAGATAGTGATGGCGATGACATGACCACAACCACAGCAACGGTGGCGAAGATTGCAGCCACAACCGCAACAGCAGTAACGATGATGATGGTAATGACAACGGGGTTGGCTGCAACCTAGGACTTGACCTAGGATGTCAACGGCGGTAGCGGCGGCAGCGACGACGACGACGATGACGACGATGACGGAAGTGGTGACAATGAGGACTTTAGCGATGACGACCGTCGACTGGCAGACTACTGCTGCGACAATGGTGGTGACAAGAACGGCGATGGCAGTGACAAGTCTTGATTGAAAGGACTAGATTTGAGTGAATATGTAGAATCAGATTGCATCATATAATGTATTGTAAAAACTGAGAAGCTCAAAAAGTGGTTAGTTAGGGGTTTGGCAGCGATTTGAAAAGCTCAAGAAGGTATCGTCACCGGCGTCACCCCTCATAATGGCGAGTGACGACAGGGCCTATTTCGTCGATGTCCTCGCTTCTTTCCTTGCATCGCCCAAGTTCACTCGCCACAAACTCAGTGAATACGTCCTCTGCGCCGACCCATGCGCTTGAGCTCGCCCACGCGCTTGCATTCCGCAACGGCCTCGGCCACTCACTCTATGTGGACACCCACACTGCTGGGGACATCACAACAACAGAGGATGTCCGGGATCTGCATGCCCACGAAGTTGGCAATCCAGTCGCGGTCCTCAGCACGGGCATCTCCACCGAGTCCCTTGCCAAGCTCTTCGAGAGCTCCTTCTCCGCTCACAAAAAGTTCGGCTCTACGACCTATGGATATGGGAGTTCTGCGGGCTCACACCCCTCTTCCCCCAGTAAAGTTAGGTTTCTAAATCACAATCCTCGTCTAGTGGGCTATCGCGTTCCTTCCTTTCGCCTCCTCTGCAAAGTAGCACCATTGCACTTGACTCCAGGTTTGAAAGCTATTGCACGTCAAGCACCACTCCAACATACTCGAACGCGTTCACTTTACTTCATACTAGTAGTACTACATCAATGTCATGCTGAATAAAGGATTTTTCAACTGAGCTGGTAGCCACCGAAAAATGTGACCGCGTCATGATAGGGAGCGACAATGATTACATGAGTCGCCGGAGTCCCGGGAATGTGGTAATTTTAGGAATGATTACGTAATTATATAATCCAATGGATTTTAGCCTAGTGGCAATACCGGGAGTAAGGCTTATCGAATCGGTTATCGAATCTGCGATGCGGAGTTTCGAATTCGGATTTCGCGTTTTGAAAATTGGACCTGCCCGCTCCTGCTTGCCATATCACTTATTCTTCCATTGACTTCTTCGCTTGCTTCCCCGAGTATTGACGATGTCCCCGTTTTCGCGCCCACACCCCACGTTATGTCTTCGGTCTCGCTCACGAATTTCGAGTACCTACCTTCGGCAATGGTCGATCAGCCCGAGTTCAAGCCCGAGTATGCATCTTTGTCTTCGATCACCCCAACTTCTCCTTCCCTGCCTAGTCCCTCGCTTACTCTTGAGTTTACTGACAACGTCCGTGAGCTCTTGTCTTTACCTCCTACCCCACTGTCTGCTTCTCTGGCTCGTTCCGAGGATTCGACGTCTTTGTCATCGCCCACGAAACCGCCGCCGCCTGAGACCCTGACCTCAATGCCTGCTCATTCGCTACCGTCCCTGCACCCATCACCCGGAGAAACGTGCTGCAACCCCGTACTCGAGCCCTTTTCTACCCCTGCGTCGTCGTATCACCCAGAGTCGTCCCTGTCGTCGCAAGGCGAACCCATTCCTTTCCTCCTCGCGTCACCCGAAGCATCACCAAACGTGCCCATTTCGCTCCACCCGACGCTACCACAATGACCTCCCGGACCCAAGACAGTCGGCTCGGATTCATCCCCTCTCGAAATCGCACCAGTCCCTGCGAACCTTGCACCATCACCCTCGACGTTCCGAGTCATCTTCTCTGCGTCTAGCGACTTGTCATCGGCGTCGCCGCCTTCATCTCTCGTACTTGGCAATCTTGAGCTTGAGTTTTTCCCCACCCCTTCGTCAGCTGTCGAAATCGTCCCGCAGAGTTCACCGGAGTTGTCCAAGTCCAAATCGTCGCTATACGAAGTCATTCCCTTCCTGCCCGTGCCACTCGACATCTCGATAACCACCCCCATTCCACGCCACTCGATGTCATCGCAACGACCGCCCAGGCTCGGATATAGTGTTTTGAGGTCCGGTCCATAGGACCGGAAAAAGACCGGGACCCAACTGGACCGGACCATCGGTTGTGGTTGCACCCCTTCTGGACTTAGCCCGGTTGTGGTTGCCCATTTTCAACGAATATTCTGCAACCGAAAAAAGACCGGTTGAAACCGGTCTTTACAGCAACCAACCAATATACTATTCACACCTTGATTCACACATTCAGACAGTGTTTTCGTGCATGATATATTAGCTACTACTGTACTACTTGTAATCTAAGAACTGTTATGGTGTCATGGGTAGAGCTTGCACGCCGTGTCAGTGTCACGGCGCCGCGTCGATGCCGTGGTGTCGCGGCGCTGCGTCGACGCCATGGTGTCGTGGTGCCGCGTCGACTCTGTGGTGTCGAGGCGCTGCATCGGAGTCGTCGTGTCGCGGCGCCACGTTGGAGTCGTCGTGTCGCGGCGCTGCGTCGATGCCATGGTGTCGCGGCGCCGTGTCCGAGTCGTCATGTCACTGCGCCGCGTCGATGTCGTGGCGTCGCAGTGCCGCGTCAGAGTCGTGGTGTCGCGGCGCCGTGTCGATGTCGTGGTGTCGCGGCGCTGCGTCAATGTCGCGGTGTTGTGGCGCTGCGTCGATGTCGTGGTTGTCGCGGCGCTGCGTCGACGCCGTGGTGTCGTGGCACTGCGTCGACTCCGTGGTGTCGCAGCGCCGCGTCGACGCCATGGTCTCGTGGCACCTCGTCGGAGTCGTGGTCTCGCGGCGCCATGGCCGAATCGTGGCCGTTCTTGCGCGAGGTGGCGGTGAGAACTTGTTCAAAACCTAGAGAAGAAAGGAGAAAAACACTGTAAGGCTGCATTAGTTAAAAGTTAGCCAGAAGGATAGAAAAAGAGACTTATCTTCTTGAGAGTTCCCTGGGCCAAATCAAAGCAATCGACGAGCGCTGACTTGGAGCGTTGGATGTCGAAGCGACTATAGTGGTTCTGTGTTGACGCGTTGGTTGACATAGTGACATGCTGTGACTTCCGGTCCGGCGAAACCCGTGAACTGCCGTACTGGTATCATTATCCTTAGCATTCCCCAGCATGCTGCATTCGCTCGCGGCCTTAGCAACTCAGGTGCAACATGTTACCAAACTTGGCGACCACTTGTGTGAAGTTTCGCGTAGCGCGAAAGCGTGCACGATTGTTACTAAATGCCTGCAACCACCCAACCTAGCAGGGCTCTGTGTAGCCCAAAGTTTCCCTTCCCGAACTTGCCGCATTTTCGCGCAGCCTTAACCCTTCGACAGCCACGCGTCTGCGACCGCCCCGGATCTACATCCAACATTTTGCGCCCCGCGGAGGCCTGCATGACCATTTGCGACGTGTTTCACCCTTACAATCCTGTGCATCTAGTATACATGTGTATCTAGTGTATTTATTTCTTAGTGTAATAAATTAATTTCACATATTTTTTGGCCCATGACGAAAAAACATACCGGTTGCACGAAAGACCGGTCACCAACCGGTCTTTATCAGCAGCAGGACCGATTAGGACCGGTCCATAGTGGTCCCGGTCTGGTCTTTTGAAAATTCTGAATAATTAGGACCGGTCTTGGTCCAGTTGCCTTATTAGGAAGGTGAAAAACCGGACCGGACCGGACCTTAAATCACTAGATGTGGCTGCATACGACCCCAACTCCAACCTGGCCTCAATTACCACACCACCACCAGTTCCGGCCTTCAAGACGCAGGTTGCCCTGCAATGAGCGGAGTTCCCATTTGAGGTTGGTCTCTCTGTTGTACTCTTATTGAAGAAATAAAGACTTACTCCCATGTACTAGTTTGAGGTTGTGTCGGTTGTTCTGAGCCCCACTCTATCGGGGGTTTTCTTCCCTTCAAAAAGCCTGGCCCACGTCGATCAAGTCTTTTCTTCGATACACTGGTATTGATACACCAGGGTTCCTTTTTTCCGGCATCATTATCTCCTCGACGTTTTGGTTCTTGTGCTCTCTACTCTTTGTGGCATAACATTCATCGCTGGGCCTCAGGCGCAACCGACTAGATCTCTCTTTCTCTCGGCAAGATGTCTCTTTCTTCCCCTTCCTTGGTTGGCTTCCTTATCCATCCCAGGTCACCGATCAAGACTGCCGCCATCAATTGCTTGAGACTGCATGTCTATTTGTCTTGTTGATTTTCCTGTCTATCCGCTCTCTAATATTTCATCAACGACACATTGCATGCTTGCATCTTGCACTGGCACTGGCTCACTCTTGGACTTTGTATCATTTGAAGTTCAAAGTTGTACAAAAGGGCGACCACGGTCGGTTGACATATCTATGAAGTCCAAAATGCCATCTTTCTCCACCAGGGCACTCCCCTGACGCCAGATTGAGCCGGCCTGTATAGCAACAAAAACAACCACCGCGAAGAGGCGATAACGCCGACAACCGCAACCGCGACCACTTCAAAGGCGAGGTGACAATGGCGGCGGCGATTACGACGACGATGCAATGACCGCTACAAGGTGGTAAGAACGCCGACAACCGCGACCATGTCAACGGCGAGGCGACAACGACGACAACGATAGCGCAATGACAACAGCACCGACCGCGACTGCGACGAAGCCCTCAACAACGACCTATAAGACAACCTCGACAACGACAAAGACGACTATGACCACAACGGTGATGATAATGACGATGCGAGGACATGACGCAGTGGCAACGACAGCAACGGTGGTGGGGAAGCAGCGGGAACGTTGGGATGCTATTAGTACACATATCTTTTACTAGTATTGAATCTACAGTAGTTTTTATTAGTCGTTCTCTCGGAAAGGTCTGCCAACTTGGGACCACAAAACACAGGTTCGGGTGTGGTTCGGTCCGGACTGGGTTCACATAGGTCCAGTCGATGGTGAACCCTGAACTGGACCCTCTAGCCACGCGGCGAACTGGACCCGAACCCCAATCCGGACCAGACCGCAGCATCCCTACGAGCAATGGGTAAGTGTTTGTTGTCTCGGTCGCTTGCTCGATACTGATTCACTTAGCCTTAGTCAAACATCTCTTGATGGCCTTGTCATGTATGAGCCTAAGCCCCCCACGTTTTCGACTGCGGGGCTTCTCAATCATATCATCGAGTTTATTGTTTGCGAAGATGAGGTGAGTGGGTCCATATGTTAGTTGTATGTGCGTTCTGATGTCTTTTCACATCTCCAGGCTTTCAGTTTGATCAGTAGTGAGAGGTTTCGCCGCCTCCTCATGTTCTGCCGGCCATCCCTTTCAGAGTGGGACATCCCACACCGCCACACCCTTCGTGCGGAGATACTTCGGCGTGCAGAAATTGCAGAAAGAAGGGTCTGCAAAAACATGAAGAAAGTCCCTTCCAAGATTTCTTTCACCTTCGACACATGGACCTCGGCGCCGGGCGACCCATACTTATCTATCACAGCACATTATATAGATGCGCCCGCTGATCACCTGAATGCATGGGAGTTGAAGTTGGAGCAACTCGTCTTCCAGGAGATTCAGGGAAGACATACTGGTAAGAACATGGCGGATATCTTAGGCCAGACTTTAGTTCGTTGTTGTATGGGATGTCGAGGTTGAGGCCTTTGCTAGCTGGTCTAATGACTTTGTATTTGTTGTGTAGGTCGTCCCAGCGTATCTCAGTCCAACAGGTGTTTTCGAAGTTGAATTCTACTGTGATGATCTGAGTGTTTCCTTGTTTGTCAATGTAGTAGGTGACGTAGCCTGGGTCCTCTGCATTATCTTTCCAAAACACTGTTTCCAGGTATCACTTGGGTATGTTCCGTTCTCCTCATCTGTTGATGTGATAGGGTCTGAAGGGGACCCAGTAGTCTCTGGTTGTTCTAGGATTGGCCATGGTGGGATCTTGTCTTAATGTAACGTCTACCATGGGTGTTTGCCTGACTTAGGCGTTTTGAGGTGTGACAATCCTAGTCAGATAGAAGTTCCTGTTCACAGGGGTAATAGGATGATGAGCGGGATGAGGGAAGAGACGTTCCTCTGGTCCTGCCTGGTATCCATGGAGGTCGTCTCCTTGTTGTAGGCCGATAGGATGGATGGTGGTTACTCTGAGTTTGTCCCACGAGTCATGATCAATAATGTAGAAGATCAGATAGTGGCGGGCTACATGTTCATTGCAATAAAGGAAGACTTGGTGATGGGTTGCGTCCAACGGATGTTCCACTGCCCGGAGAGGGACTCAGGATAAGTCACGGGGTTCCCTGGTCTAAGGGGATATACCGTACAACTCACTTAAAGGAAGGGATTCCCCTTAGCTTTAGATGTGAGAAGATGGTGGTATTTGAAGAAGACCAAGATACCATTCTTGGTCTTCACTGGTGATACACTAAACTGTCCCTAATTGTTAGGAAACAGTCAGAGTTGCGCAGGATTTGGGGGTGTGAAGCGTCGCAAGGTGTCGCGCAGGCCTCTGCGGGGCACGAGGTTTCGTAGGTAGGTTTGCGGCGGTCGCGGGCGCGTCTGTGTTGAAGGACTAGAGCCGCGCGCGAGTGCAGCGAAGTCGGGAGGGGAAATGGAATCGGTCTGTCGCGAGCGGTCGGAAACGGTCGCGCACGCGTTGGCGCAGCGCGAAACTTTGTATATATGGCCGCTGGGGTCGGGAACGCGTCGCGCTTGAGTCGCTAAGGCCGCGCGCGCGTGCGGCACACTGGGGAACGCGAGGGGAGAGCTGCACTGAGCTCTGAAGTCCGAAATTGGAGGGGAGAACTCTACTATTAGAAGTCTGGGTTGTAAAGTTGTAGTTACATGAGCTATATACTGTTGAATGTAAGCTAAGGAATGGGGTGCATTAGATAAGGAGGGGAAAGGGGAAGCTAAAACACGAAGGGGAGAGTCCAGGGAGAGAGGGAAGCCGAGCGTGCACAGAGCACGGGAAAGCGGCAAAGCGCGCAGAAACGCGGCACTTAGAAAGTGCACAAGAGCGCAGGAGACATCTAGAAAGTGTGAAAATCGCGATTTCATCGGCCAGGGAGAGTGTGGTTGTATCACCGGCGAACTACTTATACAAATACATGCGGGCTTTCAAGCACTGCTTCAAGTACTACTAGCCAATAGCATAAGTAGAGCAAACCCTAGTATGGCTATCCTAGTAGTGAGTCATGATCCGAGCTGTATCGTACACAATCACATGCGCCGGAGCTTACCTGGCTTACTGATCAACTAAGTCCATGACGATATGCTGCTGACGCGGTGTCATACCCTTGTATGTCAGTGTCCACTTCTGGGCCAAAACACTCTGTTAGTCTGAACCATAACAGCAATGGTGGCATCGTCAATCAAGCTGTCGGACAGAAGCCCTCTCTCACTCAGTGCATGGGCGACACTCAGTCTGGGAATTCCAGTGGAATGCCCAGCCAATGTGCAAAATGAAAATTGAAGCATTGCACTCATTGTGGAAGAGATGGCCACAAGATGCAAAACTGTTGCTACCTCGACAAACCCAAGTGCACAGTCTGTGGGGGAAATTCTCCCACATGGCCGAAAATTGTTGGAAGAAAAGGAAGGTTGGCAATGGCGAAGGCAGCGGTAGCGGTGGAGGAAGTGGTAAGGCTTCTACCTCTAAAATTGAAGAAGTCCACGAAACCACCTATGACAAGGACATCATGCTCACCATATTGGAGAATCAAAGCGAGCCGGAGTACTTAAGTTGCTTACTACCTAGCTTGTATGGTAGACTTGACTTCTTGTGTAATACCACATCATCTGTTTCATGACCCCTTGTGAACTTGCCTTTGTGCTTGAGTTAACTGCTTCACTTGCCCTTGCCCTTGAGCCCATCCTGACTCTGATATTATCCTTGTGTCCCAGGAGACCAAGTGATACTTGTGCATCCTCAAACTAAGTCTTAACTGACTTGTGCCTTTCTGTGACCCGTTGTGACTTACAAAGTACATGTTGTACTTAATGCCCCTGTGGTGGCGTTACAAATTGGATGAGTTGGAAGACCTGTGAAAACCTGTGGGTACCCATGCCACAGGTAAGAGCCTGTCTGGCGGCGAAAGAGGGAGCGGCTGAGGTCTATCAGGAAAATCCCAAAAAAACTTAACAATACTTAATGCTTCTTATTTTTTCTTAATGCTTCTTAACAGCCACACTAAGCCAAATTAAGCCAAATTTCATTAAGCAAATTGTGCTTAGCCCAAGCCCACTTTAAGCCCACCTGTGCTTGGGCTAAGCCAAGTCCTCTCCTGGATTTGGCTTGAGCAGCTTTTGTTCAGCTTATTCTGGACTTGGGCTCTTGCTTGGGCCAAGCACAGACCTAAGCCATCAATCTCCAGTCTGCCAAATTCCACATTAAGATAAGAATTAAGTAACTTAAAAGTCCACTAAGTTCACGAAGCAGGCAGCATTATGATCACACAGTTTGCAGAATACAGAAATGAATCCATGTATTGCACCGCACACTATCTACAGGTAATAGAGCGACAATACTACCAGGAGTCCCGCCGCCGTTCCCGCCTCTACCCTGCGTCGCCATCCCCGGTGTCACCGTCGTCCCCGCCCCCGGTGTTCCTGTCGTCCCCACCCCCAGTGTCGCCGTCGCCGTCGCCCCCAGCATCGCCATCGTCCCCGCCCCCGCATCACTATCATCGTCGACCTCGCTGCTGTCTGTGTCGGCGTCGGCGTCGTAGGGAGGCGGGGGTGCCTGCGCACCCTGTTGGCGTGGCATGGCGGCGGCTTGGCGGAGTGGTGGTTCTTGCGTAACGTAACGAGGGAGCAGTGATGTTGGACCTGCCCGCTGAAGGGTGGAGGGGACGGTGTTGCACGCGGCGAGGCGGAGGCGGCGGGGACTTGCGAGGTTTGAGGGTGGTGCGCGGGTGACCTGGGTGCACTGTAGCACAAATGAAAAATGAAACCAAAAAAAAAAAAACTTATCTTTAACATCCTGGGCCAAAGCCCAGCTCATCGTCAGTCCGGCGGCGGATGTGGGGCCGAGAGGCCGAGGCGATGGCGTTGTAGGCCCCCTGGTGACTTGCCCACCGAAGGGTGGAGGGGACGGGGTTGCGGGGGGCGAGGCGGCGGGGACTTGCAAGATTTGAGGGCGATACGTGGGTGACCTAGGTGGTTGAAAAAAACTGTAGCAGAAGTGAGAAAAGAAACAAAAAAAACATATCTTTACACACTGGGCCGAAGCCCAGCTCGTCGTCAGTCCGGGTGGCGGGTGTGGGGTCGAGGGGCCGAGATGATGGCGTCGTAGGGCCCCTGGTATTAATACTGTAGCTTGGGTTCCTGCAGATGGTGTTGGAATTGCGGTCGTCCCTCTGGTGTAGCCGGGGTGGTCTGCGTGCAGCAGCGGCGGGTGAGACTCTGGAAGAGAAAGGATAAGAACAAAAGGGAAGGAAAAAAAAATACACCTACTGTAACAATAAACAAAAACGACGGCCAAATTGTTGAGAGAAGGGGCGGGTTCAAGTCAACGAAGTGGCACGGCTTGTGGCATACTTTCCCATGCCACAGATTCAGCGACACATTTTTCATCCAAGTCGAAGTTCAACACACATGTCGCATCCCGTACTAACACATTGTCAGGCCTCTCCACGAGCAGCCGCTGTGACCACACCCGGCCCCCCACGACCGTGGCCACCCACCACCGGTCTCTGACCACCACTCCAGTGACCGCCAACCTGTAAGTCCCTCCTCGTCCGCCCATTGCTCCCTTTACTAACTGCCACTACCACCATCTGGGGCCAACGCAAGCCACACGCGACGACACAGCCGCGGCGGGGTGTGCTTTAACACAACCCACAAGTGACAATGGCGTGGCCACAACAGCGCGACGACAATGGCGTCGTCGGCATTACGGCGCGACCACAGCTGCACCGGCCACGACGACGTCGGCATCAGCCACGACAGCGTGACCACGACGGCATCAGCTACGACGGGCCCAGCCACGACCGCACGACCGCGACGGCGTCAGCCACGGCAGAGCAACCTTGACCACTCAACGACAATATCGGCCACGGTGGCGGCAGAGGAGTCATGACGGTGCAGCCAAGACGGTGTGACCGCGATGGAGCAGCCATCGCCGCGCAACCGCGACTGCGCAGCCACGATGGCGTGACTGTGATGGGGCAGCCATGACCGCGCAACCGCGATGGGGCACCCACGATGGCATGACCGCGACCGCGCAGCTATGACAGCGCAACCGCTACGGCTCGACGACGACAGCGTTGGCCATGACAGCGCGACGATGATGACATCGGCCACAGCCACAATGGCGTGAACACGGTGACATCGGCCGCAATGGCGCAACGACGACAGCGTCGGCCACAACAGCGCAACGAGGGCGGCAGGGATGGTAGGCGGTGACGGGAATGGCCATCACACAATACTTTGTCTTAGTACAAAAATTGAATTTTTATTTATTTTGCAAACTGTGTGTGACAAATTTCTAATACATATTTGCCATGTCTTATTATTCTTTTGCTACTTGTATTATACTTGACAAGATACTTGATATGCTTAATTTGATTCACTACTCCCCAGCTTTCACTTGACAAACCTATGAGCTTGCCATGTCACTTATTGATAGGCTAATACCTTGGCTAAGACTTAATGATTGGCTACTACTTACTGATGGCCTACTACTTGGCAGCTACTTAGTGTAAGTAGTAGCCAAGAACACTAAGTAGTAGCCAAGACTGCCAAGTAGTAGGCCATCAGTAAGTATTTGGCCATCAGTAAGTATTAGCTGTATCAGTAAGTACAACAAGAACTGTCAAGAAGACCTTTAAGAAGATTAAGGAAGTTAGAAGTATTAGCCCATCAATAAGTACTAGGTTATCACTGTACAGTTACTGGCTGTGATGGCCTATTAATACTTGGCCAGGCCTAATACCTCTTGTATTACCTTGATACTTACCAATACTTGCTTCCATGCTGTTCCATGCTTGCTTCACTTTACTTGTCCAGATTGACCCAGATACTTAGCCTTGATACTTACTCCACTTGACAACATTGACCAGGGACCACATCTTAATATTGTATATATATTTGGATATTTGCCTTTGCTTAGTGTACTTTCTTTGTCTTGATATACTTTCTGTATTGGGTCTTCTTAGTGAGAATTTGCCAAGTCAAAAATAAGCAACTTGAACAACTTGATGTGTTTATTTAAGAAATAAGACAACTAAGCACACTAAGTTTTTTTCTGATTTTCCTGATGCTCGTGTGTGACCTCTTTCACCAGGGTGGGAGAAAGAGGTGGCGCGCGACTGCAAAGGAACTCAGTTGTGTTCCCGAACGCTACTTTGGTTGCGACAGAGAAATTGATAATTATGTAAATTAGTCACGTATGACTAACCGTGACCTCTTTGTGGATGCTACCACCACCAACTTGAATATGCTGGTCTTGGCCTTGGGAGTAGTCAACGCCATCCAACCTCCCGCCCCATCAGCTACTGCCGCCACTGACATTCGTACGACCGCTATGAACATGATTGAAGACAAAGAGGGCTTCTCTGACAATGTCCTCGCCTGCGCCACAAATTGTAAGCGCTTGCAGGTACGTCGCAATCAAGTCCCGAGGTGCATGCAAAGTTCTCATTCAGGAAGCGATGGAAAAGCCTTGGGAAAAGCTCTGGAGTCTCAAGTAGCAGTGGGTTCTTAGATACACACAAAAGCACGTAAATAAACTGTACATTATTGTTGTCTTTCTCTGTAATCTGAATGCACACAAGGTCTTGTGTATGCACTGCTATTACATAATAACTAATTTGTGTCACGTCTATGTGACTCAGAAAGAGAAAGAGGTCAGAAACGACTCTAGAGTCATTTCTCACTTTTGGCAGGGCGGTCGCTTACGACCATGGTTGCCTCCGATTGAGATAGTCACGCCGGACACCCCCATTGCCGGAAGCGGCACCAGTGAGAGTGCATTCTCACATTTGGCTGGTGCTGCGAGCGACCATTTCGCTGCCGGACAGGCTCTAAGGGTTTGCACGGGTTGGAATAATGGCTACCCATACCCATACCTCTGTGACCTGTACCTGTGACCCATATGGGTTTTGCCAACCTGTGGTAATCCCTACTTAGAGTTGACAGAGGACCCCCTAGCATCCAATGTGGTACAACTCCACAAATATTCTCAGAGTTTTTTTATCTATTTATTTCCTGAGATTCCAGAAATGTGTTGAACCACTATTACATTTTATAAATATTACCATGTGAAATATTTTAACAGGATACATAATATGACCTCTATAATATTGTGGAAAATTAAATCTATACTGTTTACATATTATGCCTTGGAATTGCATTGTCAATTAATTACCTTATCAACATTTTATGTATGAAACATTGTGAATAAAAATACCTTTTGTTATAGATGCCTAAATTTTGTCAATGGTAAAAGGGCATGATCCATCCAGTGATGGTTATATATTATTGGGCTAAATTCAGATTAAAAAATGATGTTAAAATGGTACTCACTTGATATCATTTTATTACAATCTCTTTGGTTGGAAAGTGGATATTCTTCTAGTGTTGTACATAGAAATAGGTTAGAAAAACGCAAATGATACTTCTTTATTTCAAGTGTAAATGGTGTTGGCCAGGTTTGGCTCTCATTTTTTAAAGCTATATCTAGATGAAATCCTAAAATAATAATATATTTCCCACTCTATAAATTGTGAAAATTTTAAATACCATTTTGATATCATTTTTTAACATGAATCTGGCTTAATAGTATATAATTATCTGATTCACATTTTGACCATAAAAAATGAAGGAAAAGGAATTACCTCTTATTATAGAAGTGTTAAAATTTGTCAGCATAGAAATGGTAATTTCCATCCAGTGTGTTCAGGGCACTTAAATATTCTGATCTGAGGCCAAATGTGGATAACAGTTCTTCTTGAGTCTAAAGGGTCTTGGGGTGACTGTTTACTGTTTACTATTTAGTTTATTTACTTCATACCACCATGCCAGTAAATATATGGTAAAAGTAAACCATGTAAATAGTTTAAAAACTGTTTTAAACCTAAATGGTGGGAGCCTTACTGGTGTGGTGGCCTCATTGTTGAAGGCTAGGAAAGGTGGAAACAAGGTACGAATTAGGTCTGTGAATACCTTCACTGTGACACCTTTTATACTAGTAGCTCCTCCATTTCTCCATTATTAGTATTACTGATCAACACCTGGCAAATTTCAACATCACCCTGCATAGCAGAGTCAAACTTATTCTGAAGAGGGGTTATGAAAAATGGGCCAAAATGACCAGACTCCTCGGACATGAAAAGCTTTGGTATTTGGAGGTTTTGCAAAACCTTGTGCCAAATGTAGTGAGTATACTATGTCAAATGTTGTGTGTGTATCCAAGGCAACCCCACAATCCAAGATGTAATGCCGCCACTGGCATTGGTCCAACTTGGACAACAAAAGGGCATTGACTACTCAGCGAAAGGGTTCAAGTCAAATACTCAGCACAGATACATGGCCTCTTGATGCACGTGATCGTCAACAGCACTAGAACTAGATCCACTAGGTGTAACTGATGCCCGACTTGCTCTACAAGAGTCAAGCAGATGAGAAGACCAATGGTCGATAAGGCGAGGAGGAGCGGGAATAGAATGGCTATTGAAGAAGACCAGAATGGTGTATTCTGGTCTTCAACTTCTCCTATTTATACATGAGGGGGGTCACTTTAAAGCTCCCCTTGAATCTGTACTACTAGTAGTGTTAATAGCTCGAACCCTACTACCACTGTACTAGTAATGAGTCATGCCACATTGGCATGTGATATCATACTGCTGACTGATGCGAGAAGTCCATGACCTATTGCAACTTACTAAGGGAGTCACAACCACCTAGTAAGTGTCCACTTCGCCAGCTGCAACAAGTGTGCAGCAATGTATCATAGTATCAAACCCATGCTTCCATTCAGTACACTCATGGAAAGTGGAAAGGTGCGTGTGCCTGGCTCTCTCTCCTCTGCATTTTGGTCTTTAACATACCAAGGGGGCTGGACTGTGGTTCTGTGACCCAAGGCTGGGGGGGGGTTGGCCAAAAGTCCTTAAAAATATTTACTTTTTGGGTGTATAGAAGGCTGGCCCATTTATCTGTTTGGTTCCTGCATTGCTCTGCCCCTTGCTCTGCCCTCCCACACCTACTGCCACCATTCTTG
This sequence comes from Lactarius pseudohatsudake, assembly GCA_021525015.1. Taxonomy (NCBI): domain Eukaryota; kingdom Fungi; phylum Basidiomycota; class Agaricomycetes; order Russulales; family Russulaceae; genus Lactarius; species Lactarius pseudohatsudake. The sequence goes on along the minus strand of JAKELH010000457.1, from coordinate 10,339 downwards.
CAACACCAAACCGGCCATCTGGAGGTTGGGGAGGTGTTCAGAAGTGTTTGAGGACACTCTGAACACCTCTGAACACTTTGAACACCTAGCCCATTCTCAAACACTCCTGAACACCCAATTTGGGTGACACCTGTCAGCCCTAACCCGGCACCCAGCAAATACACTAGTGTTGGCTGTGTCGCCCAAATATATGGATCTTCAGCTATTTGTCGTCTAGTCAAATTTGGATACTATACTCCACATTACCCTTATTATTATTATTATTACTATGATTACTATATCTATCTTGCAATTGTGTTGCCTGTGTGTGGCAGGCCTGGGTCCGAGAGATCACAATGAAATGAACACAATATATGATTTATGTGCGAATGCAATGCAAATAAGACACAAATTAATGACTACCAGTACTACTACCTACTCACCTTGAGTCTGGCGGTGTCCATTCACCCTTGCACATCTCTGCATTGTTCCTGTTGTGGCCTTGTAATGCTAGCCCATGCCTGCCTGCTCAGAGCTGCCAGCCCATGTTCTGGGCCAGTTCGTCTGTAGGGAAGGTGAATGTGTTGTCCTCTGCCAGTCCCCCAGCCTCAAAGTCCTCCACAAACAGTTGCACAGTACATGTGGCAGGGCCTCCCCTCTGGCTTGCAACCACCTGGCTTTCACCCCAGAAAGTCAATACAAGATCATGCAAATAAAAAAACATTACCATCCACAATTGTAGATGTGTGCCCATAGCACAAAGAGTTTGTTTCACAAATACAGCTTCTTGAGTAGTTGTTGAATATTTAGGTCTGCAATGGAGTGATATAAGCTTTGGTAGACAGCGACTTCGAACGTCACTGCACTGTAAGTGCTGGTATTCCACTCTTCCAGGGTGCAGCAAAGCTGTGAATATATGAGAAGTGAGGCTATAAAAGAGAGACATGATGGACATACTGTGCAGCATGCAAGGGTGAGAGTGGGCATGCACAATGAACCAAACTTGTCCAAGTACCAGCTTCCAATTGACCACAGTGTTGTGAAGATGGTGCACACAATGGCCTCTTTGATGGCAGGATGTTCGAAGTAATTTTTGACGCCCTATACAGTAAAGTGTGAGCATCGTAAAATCCGTCAAGGTAGCTGTTTTCACTTACCTTCTCGACCACGCTGTTGTGCATCCATGTGCCTGTTGCATGGTTAAGGAGTGCTGCCACCTTGTTTGCGGTATATTTCCTGGTGTCCTTGGGGCTTGGATAATGTGGGAGAAAAATGTTGTAGGAATTGCCCTGGACAAGTTATTGTGCCATACTTTTGAACTTGTTTTGTAAGTTGCTCCCATGGCGTACCACCTGGGAAGACATTCAGATGCTTTGCATACACAGGCATATTAGCCTTACCTTTTGAATTAGGTTGCTAGTTATTTCTGGCCAAACTTCACCGCTGATTAGCCCATGAACCCATAGCCATTAGTAACACTTATGAGTTTCCAGGCCATAAGCCACATGCACTGACGCAAGTTGGTCATCAGCATGCACTTTTGCAATTAGGTCCGGCCACATAGCGTTCACTGTGAGCAGATTTAAGCAAAACTGATGCTTCGCATGGCTCAACACTTCTTGACAGTCATCTGGCTGGCCTGGCTGGGTTCTCGCCGCTTGCATCCTCCCTGTAGTGCTTGTCAAGGTGGAAGTCCCTTCAGTTGGCAAACCAGCCCTCAAGTTGTCGGGGAAGGACGCCTCATCAGGGCTCATCAGGGCTGGGGTAGGAGGGAGTCGGTAAGGCAGACACCTTGCATGACAGTGTGCTAGAACATCAACCCTAGTTACAGAACCCTGAAAAAGTGTGAAACATTGAGCATGTAGAAAATGATACAACTTACTCGTATAACATTAGGGCCACTTCACAATGATGACAGAACCTGGGGTTGATCGGCACCAGCGCTGGCAATTCTCCAAGCCAATACTGGTAACGGCTGTGCAATACCACCGTGTGTGACTTCTCCTGGTCAAAGTGGCTGCTCCTGTTACAATTTCGGACCTCTTCCATTCTCCTCCTCTTTCCCCTTTTTCCCACCTTCACTCCAGAGGCTGCACAACCCACGTTCCGTTCCAATTTGCTTATTGACCCTTATCTTGTGCCTAGCGCATGACCGTTATGACACCCCATTTTATGATCTCCTGTATCTGCTGACCTCTTTTGAGGCACACGTGCTTCTGTGGGAATCCCTTGTTCCATTTCAGGATATCCCCTTGTCAGCTCACTAGGACCCATATCCTAGGATCGTGCCATGTGTTTGTCACTGACAAACACCATGTACTTGTATATAAGTCACCCTCTACCTAGCTTGTACAGTAGACTTGACTTCTTGTGTAAAACCACATTATCTGTCTCACGCATCAGCAAACCCTGGGCCGTCCCAGAAATTCTTGTAGTAATGGTAGATGTTACGCTCCACCGGGCGTACTTCCTATAATCGCGAATAGGGCTACACGTGGACCTAACGATCACGACAGATGTCGAACTCGTATACTTGGCGTTGCACGACTTTGGTTGAAAGTCGTATAAAGGCAGCCCACAAGGTACAAAGGGCGGCGAATGCAATAAAGCGGAGTATGGACAGCGAGTCAATGATGACTGCAGAGGGAAGAATGAGAAAGGGGAAGGGGAATGGCGGACAGCCAACAGCTAAGAACAGATGGATGCAAAGACAAGTCTATTGCAGCACTCAACAGCAGCCTCTACAGCTAGTGTTTAGCAGGCAGTTGGTGGGATAATCCAAGAAGTTAAGCTTAGGTCTTCAGTGACCATAAGCCTGTCTACTTATACACATCCAAGGAGGTTTGAACCCCAGCTTGGAACTCCGAAACCCTAATACACGGGTCCTAGGAATGAGTCACAGTCCGTATCAGCCAATGGCATAAGGCACTCATGGCATGAGTCAGAGATAAGGGAACACGAGGTATAATCCATCAGAATCAAGGCACAATCGATGCAGGCACGTACGAGTCACAAACATGAGGTGTTCTAGAGCCGGTCCAGGCACAGGCTCATCTGGACCCATCTGGTGCGGGTCTAGCCAGGTCACGTGCCAGGGTCACATGATGGGCGGGTATGAGATCACGTGATCTAGTCCCAATATTCCTGCGGTTTCTGAGCGCTTCCGGATTGGTAGTAGGGGTCACGTGACTCAGCTTTGGGTGCTTGGGCGTGTTCAGCCACAAGTCTCATAACTTGGCCTTCCTCCTCGGCATACTTATCAGCGCGTGTCCTTCTCACGGCAGTATTCGGGGTCTTGGCAGGTGATCGGGGGTCGGTTGAAGGCGAAAACGTAACAGTAGAGACTGTAGATGCTCATAGATGTCATAGTTATTTGGTAGTAGATTGGTAGAGACTTGGTAGAGAAAGGTAGCAAACCCTGAACTATCTGGTAGACATGGTAGAGACTGTAGATACTGTAGATACCATAGTTATTTGGTAGTAGATTGGTAGAGAGCTGGTAGCAAACCCTGAAATACCTGATAGACATGGTAGAGACTATAGATGTTGTAGACATCATAGCTATTCAAGTTTGGTAGTTGATTGGGACACCTGGTAGCAAACCTGTAGATGCTGTAGTTATTAATACTGTAGCGGTATGACACCTCGCTATGCTAAGCTCAAGTAAAAGTTGAAGTGAACTGTCTGGCCTTCAGAACTCAAGCCTAGCGCGGAGATAAATCACGCGCCGAACCTGAAGTCAACGTGGAGCGTGCTAGTACACAAGGAAGCCCTTATACAGGGGTTCAGTACGCGGTGTCACACGGTGTCAGGCTGAGTGGAGAACCAAGAGGACAAGTTAACATTGGACTGATAGGGTAAGGAAGTACAAGGGAATACGCACCTGAGTGGAGAACCAAGAGGACAAGTTGGTTCCACTCAGGATGCTACAGGGAAGCTTATATACACTACTGAAGCTGAGCTTGAACTGAGTCTGAACACTATTACTAAGTGTGTAGTAAGACTCCATGACTCAGAGGCTGACATGTCGTATCTAATAATAGCGCTATCTATTGTGCTGACTGATGCACTTGTCATAGCTGCTGACACGTTGCCTTATCTGCTGAGTAAAACCTAATACAGCGAGTAAGCGTAAACTACTAAGCACATTCTAGAACATTCTAGAGTCTTCGATCCTTATCTACCAATCATATGAGTCCGTATATAAAAGGGAATGTGACCAGATTAGGTTGTCCTGTTAAGGATGCAACTGTCCCAGGGTCATGTGCTTGAGGGTGCACATGGTGGCAACATGTGACTAACCAAGTCTCGTACTTTGGCCCTTTATATCTTCACCATATAAATCCGTAAAAATACAGAAAAATAGGGAAAATAATACGTGTCCATGACAAATACCTTAGACACCTCCTCGACAAGTACCCTGGAGAGCTCTATGCGTACATGGACGACATCTTAATTGCTACCACGGGTGATCTTGCCAGACATTGTGAGATTGTCAGTGCCATCTTCGACATTCTGCGGCGAGAAAGTTATTTTCTAAAACTCACAAACTTGAAATGTGTGTTCAAAGTACATGAAATCAATTACCTTGGCATGACGATTAACAGAGGTGTTATCCGTATGGGAGCAGATAAAGTCAGTGGACTTCGTGACTGGCCACGCACCTTGTCTACCATACAACAAGTCTGTACGACAAGTCCATAGCACCCTGGGAATCCTCAATTACCAACAACCGTTCATCCCAAACTTCGCCATGATTGCGCAACCCCTCAACGCCCTTCTCAAGAAAGATGTGCCGTTCCACTGGACAGACGAGTGCACACAAGCTCTGATGAAACTACTCGACATTGCTACTAGTCAACCTGCACTTTGACAACTGGATCCTACGGCACCATACACCCTTCAGATGGATGCCTCTGCCTTTGCCCTCAGCGCTATACTCACTCAGCTTGATCCTCGTGGGAAAGCACAGGTTGATGGCTACTTCTTGCAGTCGTTCACAGAGGCTGAATGTAATTATGATGTCTATGATTGCAAATTCCTTGGGTTGGTTCATGGCCTCGAACATTGGCATCATCTCCTAGTTGGTGGGCCTCACCCTGTTACTGTTATGTCCTGACGGGGACGTTTGCGCGACTTGCGCCTGAGTGAGTCTAAGTGGTAGTCTTCCGAGTCACGTGACTCGGTGGGCGAAAAATAACAAGGCACGAAGATTACTAAGGCCAGTCAAGGGTTCAGTGTGGAGGCTTGTTATAGCACAAGTCCTCAAAAGCTTCGGGAGGACAGCCCAGTAAAGGGGAGTCAAACGATGGTAGAGTGGAGGAGCACACAGGAAAAGGTTTGGAACAGTGGGACTGTTACTCGTCAGATACAAATGAAGACAAGTCTAAGGTGCTACTGTTACTACTGGGGGTTTATATAGGTTTCTAGGAGGCGTCTATATATGGCAGTGCTGGTACTAAGGTGAGTCATCAGCACTGTGTATGAGTCGAAAGAATAGGAGGGAATAGAAGGGAACAGAAGGGGGCGGAATGGGGTGGAATGAACTAGAATAGAGTGGGGTTGGGGCATCAGTCAGCGTGCCCAAGCGTGTGTAATGAGTAGGTAGTAAGCATGGGTTGAGCCATGTGACGCAATGAGAGAGAGTAAGGAGAAAGGGAAAGGGAAATAAGTGGGCCGGATCATGACATCACCCCTTCTCTTGGGGATTGCTTCCACGCAACAACTTAGAATAGGGACTCGAAGTCATAGAAGTCTTCCGCATAGTTGGCGTCCCACTCTCCTGTGGTCCATTCACGGCTAGAGGATGCTGCCCATGCTTGTTTGTGCCAGGGGCAGGCTCCCATCCCTCCGTGGTTACTGTGAGAGTGAGGTACATAGCACTTAGTATGACGGGCGCAGAGGGTGTGTGGGTATGTGCAGTTGTACGATTTGTGCCCTTGTACCTCGCAATACCTGCAGGCGTCCCAAAGGGGGCAGTTCTTGGTGAGGTGGTTAACGTTGGGGAGCTTGCACTTGGTGCACTTGATGCGACTGGGAGTGGGGCGCTGAGGTGTGGATGTGGGTTGTTCGGAAACGTGAGACTGCTGTCCCATGGTTCGGATCCAACGTGTGATGGATGGTCGCTCTTCGTCGTGGAGTTGGGGAAAGGGGAGTGCGTAAGGGGGAGTGGGGACTCGGTGATGGATGACGTCGGAAATGGGAATGCCAGAGGAAATGGCTAGGTCATTGTTGTTGCGCATGGTGGTTACATGGGCTTGTCCCATGAGGTAGGGGTGGAGGTGCGAGCGGGCTTTGGCCATGGTGAGGTGTCTCTCCACGCTGCTAGAAGTGTCGCGCCATTGGTCCCAAGCATCAGCGAGCTCCCGTTCTCTGCATTGTAGTTCTTCCTTCTCGCTCCACAGGACTCGATACCTATCGATGTCTCCCATTACACCAGGGTCGCGGAGGCCTCCACTGGCGATGTCTACGGCTTGTGCATCAGGGTGGCTGGGTGCAAAGAGGAGTAGCCTGGTATCGTCGACTGTGTCAGGCATAGGGTCCCAGCATGGGGCCGCAACCAGGTCCTCAGCAAAGTCCCCCAGGGGTTCAGTGGCCCCCTCTTGGCGTCCTGCAACAATGTGTCGGTGAGTGAAGGTGTTAATACGGAAGGCGATGTAGTGGGGGTCCTTTGTGACTCCTGGTTGGATTGGGATGGGTACGCGGTACCTGTGATGGGTGGCGTTGTATGGGTTATAGCGTTCATATCCGTGGAGGTATGTTCCCCCGGGTAGGTCGGCAAGGATAGGTTCAGACCCTGGGGATGACGTGTTGAAGTCAGGGAAGTCTTCTGGGCGGAGGATGGGGATGCTGTCGGAAGGTTCAGTCGGTGTGGGGGAGTTTGATGGCGAGGCGGTGGAGATGTGGTCGACAAGAGGGATGGAGGAGGTTCGTGGTGAGGAGATGCGGTCGGCGAGAGAGAGACGTTGGGAGGTTTGGGGAGAAGACATGGTGATGGAGCGGATGGTGATGATAGGGAGCGAGGTGGTGGAGTTCAGTGGTTTATGAATGGTTGTACGAATGATTGTCGGATTTTTCCGATGAAACTCGGTTATGAGCTGGTCAGCGTGGATATTGGTGGCTGGCTCCCAGCTGTCATGTGCTTCGGAGAAGCCTTTCCACCTGATCAGGTACTGTTCCTGGTTGCGGCGGCGTCTTATGTCTAGGATTCGCTCCACTTCCCACTCTGGTTGTCCTTCTATTAGCTCCAGGGATGGTTCTGGGAAGTTGGGGCCATGTTCGGGGGTTTCCTTGTAGGGGGTGAGAAGAGAAGCATGAAAGACGTTGTGAACTTTCCACTGCGTGGGAAGTTTCAGTCGGTACAAGATGTGGGAGATGACTGAGGTGATGGTGAAGGGCCCATAGCGTTTTGGGGCAAGTTTGGCTGTGGGGTGTGTGGTGGTAAGGTTCTTGGCGTCTAGCCAGACTTTTTCCCCTACACTGTATGGGGTAAAGCGGGTTGGTTTTTGGTTCATCAGTGCCTGGGAGTGCTTGATTGCCTCCTGTGCCTGCTGCCGTGCTTCTGTGATTCGTTGTAGGCGGTTGTTGACTAGTGGGGCTTTTGATGTGCGTGTGATTTGGTGGACCCGTGGGATGTGGCCCATGATTAGTTCGAATGGGGATTTCTTTGTTGTGGAGCTGGGCCATGAGTTGTGAGCGTATTGTGCTAGTGGTAGCCATGTTGCCCAGTCGTCTTGTTGGTAGTTGATGAAGATGCGTAAGTATTGTTCTAGCCATTGGTTTGTTCTTTCTGATTGTCCATCTGTTTGAGGGTGGTATGCAGTGCTGATGTTTTGTGTGATGTTTAGTAGTCTGCAAGCTCCTTGGTGAACGCAGCCGTGAATCGGGGATCTCGGTCTGATACAATGCATTTGGGAAGTCCGTAATGTGGGAGTACGTAAGTGGTGTATAGTAGTGCCGTGTTTTCGGTGTCTGTGGTTTCTTTACAGGGATAAAAATGGAAGCTTTGGAACAGTCATGATCAGTGATGGTAAGAATGGTATCGTAATCGTGGGATTTAGGGAGTTTCGTGATAAGTCGAGGGCGATAGTTTTCAAATGGGTTGGAATGCGGGTCAGTGGTAATAGGAATAGTGGTGGTTTTGGGTTTGGGGTTGTTTTGTTTGCGCGATTGGCAGGTTGGCGCAACCTTTGATGTAGTTTGGTGACTGATTTTTCATGCCTGGCCACCAGTAGTCGTGTGCGATGGACTGTGTGGTTTTTGAGATTCCTGGGTGGCCTGCCCGTGATGGAGTTGTGGATATAGGGAAATTACCCCCCCTCCTTAGATTGTTGTCTTCCACGACGACAAGTTGGTCACCGCGCCAGTGGGTATTGTTTCTGGCGGTAAGGTGTGTGCGTGAGGGACCACTTTGCGAGCAGTTCCAGGCGTTTGAGTTGGTGTGCAGGTGCGGTCATCCAAGGAGGAGGCGGTGAGGTGATGGAGTCGATGAACAGGTGGGGAGGGAGGACTGTGACGTTGTCGTTGTCGTCTGTCCCGTCATGGAAGTCAGGGCATCTGGAGAGGGCGTCGGCTTTGTTTGTGTTTCCTGGTTGGTGGATGAGTTTGAAGTTATAATCCGCCAATCTGGGGATGTAGCGTGCCACACGCCTGTTGATGCGCTGCGGGTTCCTGTAGTACTGGAGGTTTTTGTGGTCTGTGATGACTGTGATTGGTGTGTGGTGAACCTGCGAGGAGGTGGCGCCAGTTCTCTAGTCCACGCACTACAGCTAGGAGTTCCCTGTCATGGATGTCGTAGTTCCGTTCAGCTTCTGTGAATGTTTTGGAGTGGAATCCTATAGCTAAGGCTTTTCCTCTGTCGTCTTTCTGAGATAGGATGGCTCCTGTTGCGAAGGCAGAGGCATCGACCTCGACTTGGAACGGCTTGTCCATGTTGGGTTGGCGAATTGCGGGGTTCGACGTGACTATTGATATTAGTTTGTCGAGCGCGTCGCGGCATTCTGTTGTCCACTTAAATGGTGCTTCCTTCTTGAGTAGTTGGGTGATGGGTGTGTGATGGTGGCGAAGTTGGGGATGAAGGGTCGCTGGTACCCGAGGACTCCTAGTGTGCTACGGACTTCGCGCAGGTTTTTCAGTTCTCGCGGCCAATCTCTTAGTCCGTCAATTTTGACTGGGTCAATTCTCATGTGATCTCCATCGACCACTATTCCTAGGTAGTCAATGTGGCTTTGCTCAAAGGCGCATTTGGCTAATTTGAGGAAGTAGGATTCCAGCTCTAGTAGGTGAGGACATCGTGGACTATTTGGCGGTGGCGGGCGATGTCGCCATCTGTGGCAATGAGGATGTCGTCCATGTAGACGAATAGTTCCGGGTATTTGTCTGTGAGAGGTCGGAACATGCGGGCCATGATGCGTGAGAAAGTAGCTGGTGAGTTTGTGAGGCCAAAGAACATGACCCGGGATTGGAAGAGGCCGAACGGTGTTTTAAAGGCTGTTTTCCATTGATCTTCCTCTTTGACGCGGATGTTGTTGTAACCCCAGCGTATGTCAAATTTAGTGAAGATCTTCTTCCCCTGTAGTTGTTCCAGGATGGTGCTGATCAGGGGGAGCGGATAGGTGTCACGGACAGTCCAGGCATTCAAAGCTCTGTAGTCCATGATGGGGCGTAGTTTCCCATCCTTCTTTTTGCGGGTAGAAGAAAGGAGAGGCATAGGGGGAGTTAGATTCTACAATGTAGCCCTTCTCTAAGTGTTCACGTAGGAACTCCTTGGTTGCTTCCTGTTCTGCGGGTGTCTGAGGGTAGATTTGCAGTTTAGTGTGGATGGGGGTCTGGTCGCAAGGTAATGACGTGATCTTCTTCACGGGCCGGCGGGAAGCGTTGTGCCACTTCTTCCGAGAAAGCTTGCGTGTTTTCGGTATTCGTCGGGTATCGCCGTTATTTGTTCCGGTTTGTTTTTGGCTGCGCATTCTGCCCATTGTTGTGCTATGTTGCTAACTCGTGAGCCCCGTATGACCTTCCTTCTGATGGTCCCCTTTCCCGTTTGTTGGGTGGCGGGGTTTCTTTGTCGGTGGTGAGTTCCTTTTTGTTGGTAGCCTGCTGTTTCGATGATTATGTCGTCTCCTTCTAGCGTGTTCGTTGTCCAGTTGATGTTTGGGTTAAACACCCTGAACCATTCGTGTCCTAGGACGAGTCGATCTTTTCCTAGGTTGGCAATATAGAATCCTTGTTTTACTGTCTTGTTCCCTCTCTGTACGTATAGGTTGCAGAAGCGTGTAACCTCCAAACTGGTTTGTCGGTGCCATCAATATTGGTGATGGTTCGTGGATTTGTTAGTGGGTTCGTTCCGAAGTCCTAGGTTTTG
>JAKELH010000456.1:0-61047 GCA_021525015.1 Lactarius pseudohatsudake | reverse complement strand
CGTGCAAAAAAAGGTTGGGAGAAAAAGTTGAAACACTTGAACAGTTGTTTAATATATTGAGCTCGTTTATGAGCTGTCGTATTTAACACGTACCCTGCCCACTTTCCCTCTACCATGTTCTTAGTATTTCTGTATTGCATTTCCCGCCAGTTATGCTATCTAGTTATCGATACGATTAGCTATCACTTTTATTCGGCAAGTACTGTACGGCTGGTGTGTGGATTATCATGTCTGTGGCTGAGTTGATCCTTCGTCATCTTTGAAAATTGAAGTTTGAAGCTTGAAGCTTGAAGTGTTGACTGCTGGAAATATAATGCCGGATGGACTGAGACCCACCATTGAACCAAAACTTACTGTAACGAATGCGCTTCTAGTAAGGCCATTTTCATTGCCGTTTTGTTATCCGTGTCCAATTGCTGTAAATTCGAGTGCGCATGGGCTCATCGATCATCATGCACACGCCGAGCCGAGCGTAATTGCCAATTGCAAATGGTCATACATGTAACACAACAGAGATCGCTGGCCCTCCTCTTTACTATAACACACGTGAACTTATTAGATTGCTGAGTACGGAAAGTCGCCCAATAGGTGCTAGTACAGCACCGGCTGTTCAGGCTTTCACGATCGGAGCTAAAGGGAACTCTTCTGCGCACAGCTGCCACAGCACATGCCTCTCCATTACTGTACTGTATGACAGGGATGAACATGTCTCACGTCACGCCACTAGTACTATTCTCATTGTGGGCTCGTAGTGGCACTGAGTTGGTGGTGGCTGGCCTGTGTCTGGGTCCTCGGGGTCATACGGGTCACATGGATTGTCGAGCTAAGTTAGACGCCATCCTGGTATTGCGCATGAGATATTGTTAGGCCCGGCCTGTGAGTAAGCCGGTATCATTGTCCAAGTACTTCGTCTGGCACTCCTTCAATGGTGAACATTCCAGATATTAACAAGAATGTTGTTGTGATTGGTGCTGGTGTGTTCGAAAACAAGTGACTCATAAAACGTACTTGGTCACGGTTCACCCCTACAGGTGTTATCGGTTTGAGCACGGCAATCAAGGTTCAGGAGAGGGGAGATTACTCTGTAACGATTCTCGCCGAAACGTTCCCTACCGACTCAAAGTGCATCAAATACACAAGCCATTGGGCGGTAGGTTCTCCATGTCTTAACAGGGCGTGTATTGTTGATGGCAGCGCAGGGAGCGCATCATGTATCTGCCGCTGGCGCCGGTGATCTGAGGCTGCAGAGTCAGTACTTGTCTACGTTCAGTCCCATGTTCAACGAGACCTACCGATCATAGACCTAGAAAGGAAAACGTTGAGTAAGTGTGGGAAATGTCGGCCCCAGGCGGCGAGGCAGAAGGTTGCTTCCTACGCGCGCCCCAAACCGACTACTACGCAACAAAGGAGGAAAATCCTGATCAGCTATCTTTCTACCCTGATTACGCAAGTCATTTATAGAACAGCTGACTTTGCTTAATCTCGATTTAGTTTCGACGCTTGGAAGCTTCTGCATATGCATGTGTACCGGAGGCTGTTTCCGCAGTCTCTTTTTCCACACTCAACATCAATCCGCCGGCGTATCTCACTTACCTTCTCGCACGGTTTTGAGCCGTGGCGGTCGTATTGTGCGCGCTTCCATTCAACACGTTGCAGAAGTCTTGGAGGGTGGCGTGGAGGCGTTTGCAGGAGGTAAATCCAAGGCGCGGCCAGTCGGTGCCTTGATTATCTGCGTGGGACTTGGGGCGCGCACGTTGGGAGGTGTGGATGACAAGGACGTGTATCCCGTTCGGGGGCAGACAGTACTACTGCGAGCCCCGTGGATCGAAGGGGGACGATCTTTGGTAGTCGAATCAGTGGCAAAAACCTACATCGTCCCCAGACGGGATGGCACGGTGGGTCATTTACTCCCTTGTCCAGGTCGGACTACAGTAATATTCGCTCCCACGCAGGTCATAGTCGGTGGAACAAAGGTGGCAAACGATTGGTATGCCCAAAGGCACCTGACGGGGTCGCACTAATGATATATTGCCAGGTTCCCTAAAGCCCGCCCAGAAACGACCATCGACATCCTCGAACGCGGCCTCGCCCTGTATCCGGAACTCGCACCTCCCTCGGTACGGGATGAACGAGAGCCAACCGTCGAAGACCTAAAACCACTCATCATTGAAGAAGGCTGTGGCCTTCGTCCTGCGAGAAAGGGTGGGATACGTATCCAGAGCGAGTGGATCGCTGTCCCTGGCTCCGAGAGTCACGTAGTGCCCATAATTCACAACTATGGGTATGATTTCCCTTAGAGGCGGAAACATTCACTGAGCTGCACTGACAGTCATGGTGGATACGGTTTTCAAACCTCATGGGGCTCGGCCCTGGCAGCTCTGACATTACTTGAAGGCGCGTTTGCAAAAGACTAGCGTATAGGCAGAATTGGTGCTTAGGTGCTTTCGTTAAATTTTGATTGTATCGTCCCTGTTCATAGACTACGACTGCGTGGAAGGGACGCCAAACCACCATCGGAGTAACTTGTATGTGCCAGAGTTATCGCAATCAAAGTCAACGCGCCCAACAAAAGGGCGTTTGGAAAGAAGGAGAGGCATCCAGTGAACGTCGTCAGGCCACATAGAATCGTACGGTATGGGAGGGAGAGTCGCGTCTGATGTCAGACCAGTCTCAGTTTCTTTGTCGGTGGCACAGAACCACTCAGGTCGCATCTCCTCTGTCCTGAACAAGCGTGGGAATCTGATAGACGAGGCGACAAGTAAAGGGACAAACTCGATCAAAGTTCCACTGTAGGCATCTGCTCGATAGATCTCGATCTTAAACGCCCATTCTGGACCTCCTTTGGTGAAAAAAAGTAACGTCCCACAGTGTTCCAATGAAGCCTCGATGCCGCATTCCTCCTTGGCGAGCGGTGAGACGGCCGATAAGGTACACATAAACACTGACTGGACAAACCTTTAGTTCTCGAGCGGCCGCCTGCGCAGGAGATTCGCCCGCCTCTACTTTACCACCGAAACCATTGTACCTGGGCGCGCGTGCTCCGATTAAATTTGTGAATTTCGTGGAAAAACGCGGAGGCTCACCACTGCGCACCGAAACCGCGCTTCTTGTATCCGAGGAGAATCTGTGTCAACGCGAATTTGAGTATAAGAAGCGAGTGAAGGTTCACGCCTTGGTTCAAGCAATAAAAACCTTCTGGGGTGGGCCAGGGGAGAGAATAAACGAATTTGTGTACAGTCTCGTCGAGCTGAACGTTAGCCAGTCGTGCTCGCCCCCACTGGAGGTCTCTATATATTCGAGTTGTGGATCGCGAGTCAAACCGGGGGGCAGAGACGCGGACATAACGGCTACGGTCACTGGCACGGTGCACGGTGGCGCGACACGGTATACTCGACGCTGACATAAGCAACCACCACCCTTGTCCCCTTTCGTCGCAACTGACAACTTATTCCATCATCCGTCCTGTTCTTTCAACTCCCTGAGGCTAGCGGATACGCTCCCAAGGTCATTCCCCCCCTTATGCCCCAAGGTTCCAGCAAACGCGCAGCACCAACCTCTCCAGCTGGCGCGGATGCACGGCCAAGAAAGAGACAAGAGAGGAGCTCGTCTCCGGAAGAGGGCGAACTAGACGACGCTGACCTTCCGGAATCTTCGAGCGTCCCATCTTCGTACCTCCCCTCCGCCCCAGAAATACCTTTGCCTGTGTCGGGGTATTCTGTTAAGGTCAAGCTCCCTTTCAAGACAAAAGCGAATCCGTCCGCAGATATTGGGCCCGTGTCAGGTCCACCTGACAGTTCTAAGAGTGGCCCCGTGTCTGTAAATTCTGACTACTACCGGCCGCCTTTGCGCCCTATGTTGGGTGGGCGGAGTCCTGTTATGGAGGCTGGTAGAGGGAGCAGGGAAAACGGGCAAGTCCCCGGCAGGAGCTGGAAGGGCCGCCCTCAGAATAATGAACCTTCGTATCGTGATCGCAATCCTTCCAACAGACGTCCCGATCGTTCACCCTCGCGTTCTTCGCCAGGCTCTCCTGACGGGGACTATGGCCGACCTGGCAGATCAAAAACTGGCGCCAGATCGCGGTCCGGGTCGTCTGCGCGTTCTTCATCCGGTTCCAGATCTTCGTCGAGAAAGCGGAACCATAGATTGCCGCCCCACCGCTTTGGTAGAGGTTCTCCCTCACCGCTACACTCCCGTCGTGATGGGACACCAGACCTCCGCGACTTGCGGGACCGTTTCGATAAACAAACCCACCTTCGTTATGACTCCGCCAGTAACCGGCGTAACGGAGAGCGCGCCCAGTATCGGAGGGACCCGCCCGGTGATTACTATGCGGGCGACTACTATGATTCGCCAGGACCATCGTATCATGACTACTACGGCCGTGACCATGAAAGAGATCGCTATGGACCCCGGTATGAGGCCGCCCGCAGCCGGGCTATTGATCACTACCGTCCAGCCTCTCCGAGACAGCCGTCCTTACCTCGGCGTCCGCGTTCGCTGTCGCCTCATTCGGCTCGGACCCCTCCTCAACCCAGATTACCTCCACCACCCTCTCCGCCTCAGTCTGAACTTCAAGTACAGAATTCTACAATCTCCATTTCGCTCCCAAAAAAGCCCCCTCCCTCTGTAGTGCCCCATTCTCCACCCTCTATGCCCCTTCTGCCGACTCATTCACTCGACGACAACGGCGAGCACGGAAACGAAGTTCACGCCCGTTCCCCAGAGAAAGATATTTCGCGGGTAGGTGAGAAGCCCAAAGAATACCTACCTTCGTCCCAGCCTTCCCGCCCACTTCGCCCACCCCTCCGTCGCTCACGCGAAGAAGAGTATAAGGCCTATGGGCGAACCTTCGTGGGCTCTGGGCAACATAATGACTACGATGCGATGACAAAACTAGGCGAGGGTACCTTTGGGCATGTCTAATTCCTTCTTTCTCGTGCCAAAGGCTGACGGTCCCCGTAGGGAGGTCCACAAGGCAAAGCACCGCCCGTCTGGCAAGCTCGTCGCGTTGAAGCGCATCCTCATGCACAATGAAAAGGAGGGGATGCCAGTAACAGCATTACGAGAAATTAAAATACTCAAGGCTCTCAGGCATCTCAACGTGGTGGAGCTGCTAGACATGTTCGTTGTTCGCAGTGCGTTGTCAATCATCTCGTGTCTTGGCCGTCGTTGATCAGATATAGGTAACGGGAAGGATAAGCCGTTGTCCGTGTATATGGTATTCCCATATATGGATCATGATCTGGCTGGGTTATTAGAGAATGATCGCGTTAAGCTGCAACCAAGTCAAATTAAGCTGTATATGAAGCAACTTCTCGAAGGTACCGAATACATGCATAGAGTGCGCTTTTTATCTTTGTCCGGTTTGTGTGCCATTCTGATGTCTCATCACAGAATCACATTTTACACCGTGATATGAAGGCAGCTAATCTCTTAATCTCGAATAATGGGTCTTTGCGCATTGCAGACTTCGGTCTCGCACGGTCATACGATCCTAGCGCAGCAACTGTTGCTACAAACACTGGGAGCTCACGCGGCAAGGAG
The DNA here is from genome assembly GCA_021525015.1 of Lactarius pseudohatsudake. Classification (NCBI taxonomy): domain Eukaryota; kingdom Fungi; phylum Basidiomycota; class Agaricomycetes; order Russulales; family Russulaceae; genus Lactarius; species Lactarius pseudohatsudake. Next base: position 55,503 of record JAKELH010000456.1, on the reverse strand, counting down.
CGGCGTTACACAAACTGCGTTGTGACGCGGTGGTACCGTCCTCCTGAGTTACTCCTTGGGGCGAGAAATTATGGTGGAGAAATTGACATGTGGGGTGTGGGGTATGCCTACGACCATCTTTTTGGGGTCACACTTATGGTCAATCTCAGGTGTGTACTCGGGGAGATGTTCCTTCGGCATCCCATTCTTCCCGGAAATTCGGACCTGGATCAGCTTGAAAAGATATGGCAAATGTGTGGTACCCCCAATCAACATACTTGGCCAAACTTCGATACTCTGCCAGGGTGTGAGGGTGTCAAGCATCACAATCAACACCCGAAACGGCTTAAATCCGTTTTTGAACAGTCAGTTACCACTGTTATCCTGTTATTCTTATTTGTTGACAGAAATCTCGCGAGATTTGGAGCAGAGACCTGCGATCTTATTGACAAGTTGCTCACTTGTAACCCAGCGGAGCGCATTTCTGCGTCACATGCGCTTGAACATGATTATTTCTGGACGGATCCACTTCCAGCTGATCCTAAAACGTGCCATTCCTGTAGTTCTCCTTATTCTCAGTCCTCTGCTCATTTTTTCTCCCCCTAGGCTACCCATTTATGAGGCATCTCATGAATTCGACAAGCGTGGACGCCGCCAACAGCCTCCGCAAGTCCCCATCGCACCACCGCGTCCTTCGGAGCAACCACGCCTCCCACCACCGCCAACGATCACCAACCCTCCCCTCTATTATAACCGCGGCCCTCCCACGCGAGATACTTTCCGCGCTCCACCAATCGCTCGATCTGGTAACCCCCCACCTGGGTATCAGCCGCCACATCCTCAGCCTCCTGAATATAGAAGCGGAGCGCCGATGAGCCTCCCTCCTATTCATTACCCTGCCCAGGGTCCCCCACCAGCACTATACCACCTACCGAGTGTGCCCACTGGCCCGCCGCAGGGTGCTCCTTGGGACCATAAGTCTCGGATTTCGCATCTGCCTCGACGCCCTCCGATGCCAATGGGTGTGGATCGTCCCGGTGATAGTCGATCAAGTGGAGGAGGTCGCGACAGTAATCAACGCGCACGTGGGGAGCGAGATCGCGACCATGGAGGATTGAACTACGGTTGATTCTGTTTTTATGGGTTGTGACTTCATGTAGCATCTAGTTTACTGTGTGATATCGTTGGTACACATGCAAAGATCGCTTCATTCTCCACCGACACTATGGCGAACGAACGTTCCGTGACCCCGCAATTGGCGGTTTCTGCTTTATCTCGGACGGTCCGGCCAAAACCGTTATTATGCGGTTCACCTTGCCAGATAGCACAGGTTCTGTCAATCGGAACGCTGTGCGACCTTTTACTTGAAGTTCGATCCAACTATGTCCGAGTTTCGGCAGGTCAAAGCCCGTAAAACCACTAGTGCACTTTCAATGTTACGAAAGCAGGCGGTGCAATCAACCCAGCTCAACAACTGGGGCAGCCTGAGCGCCCATCATGGAGTTGCCTCTACCTCAACCTCAACCAAAAAGTCCACACACTCCACAATATCACAAAGAGTAAGACTGTGACTAAGTCCCTGGTGTAGTTGTTCCAGTCTGATTCCTACTCCAGGCGCCTTACGCCAATCCAGCAGGAGCGCGGACCATTCCAAACAGTCCGATTCGACCGTCTTCCTTTTGGTTTCCCCCCGTGACTGACTCGGAAACTTGCTACAGACCCGCGCCCTCTGATTACATCACGCCCATACTCGATCGCTGGCGTGGCAGGATTTCATCGTGGCGCAAAACTTCCTGTTTATGGTGCGTCTCAGCCAGTGCGCCGAAATAAGCCTCCTCCTCGTAAGAGTGCCGGTGGCCCGCGCTTTCACCATCTCTCCAAGAAATCTGGAGGATTTCCAGTCTCGAACCAGCCTCGAAATGGCACGGCCAAAGGTCTAGCTAGACGGTCTGGGGCAGCGACGCGCATGACTTCGAGCAGAAAACGCGACCTGCGTCTCCTGGATCAACAGAGAAAGTGCTTAACTGTTTTTCTGCTATACTGAAGGCGATCCTCACACCTAAGTGACAGCCAGTTCGACAGCGCCGTCTATGCAAGCATCATTTTCGGGAAGACACCGCGGAATAGACGTTTTGTGGCGACCCCGGAGTCAAGTAAGCACACACTTATGGACAGACGACTCTAGATGCTTATTGTGTAGGTAGTGACGAGGAGAAACCGACAGTAAAACGCCCTAATAATGATGTCGATGCACCGCCAGGTCGCGAATCTGGACTTGTTGCTGACGATGACGATGACGATGCACCGTGGAGGACCATGATGGCAGCTTTCGGGACTCTTTCGTTATCTGTAGCTGCCGCTGCTCATAAAAGGCGCCTTCCGTTCCTTCGTCGTGTTGTCAAGACTAGCTTTCGTCGACGCTGCCAGAGGACGGGCATCGTACTGGATCATGTTTCGCCTCCAACGCAAGCACTGACCGTTCTTTACAAGTTGGCTATTGATGTCTCCGAGGACGAGTCAGACAACGATGTGACTGTGTATTCAGTCCACAAGGTGAAACTAGCGATAGACAAGTTGCTTTGTCCTCTGTGCGACACCCTTGGGGCCATCCATTCGAAGGAAATGCTAGAAGCGCACATGGAGTGGGATCATTCGGATGTGGAAGCGAGTTGGCGGCAGAAGCAGGGCGGCGTCAGTCGTTGTCGTCCTTATCGAGCTCGCTTTATTGACCCCTTGTGACTGCAGAACTGGGAACTCGCGCTTGAACTCCGCGGAGGCGAAGTAGACGAATGGGAAGGGGCAGAATCGCCGCTGTACGTTAAACAATCGATGGCATACAACCACCTACTGAGTTAGCTTAGGAGACAGGACTTCTCGTATCCACCTTCCCCCGTTCGTCCTCTTTCGCCCACCGACACACTTAGGGGGTCGTCTGTTGGTGCCGGAGAGCTCCCACCTCCTACGCGCGAGACCGCTGAAGCCACAGAAGCACTGGAACAGCATGACTTCCTCAAAACAGATTTATTTATTTCCCCTGCCTCTCACAGATCTTCTTTTGTGTCCGCTGCAGTTAGCGGCAGTGCACATCGGGTTCCGGAAACTGGGGATCCCCTTGGACCCCTTGCCGTTTACCCTTACCTTCCCACCTCTGGTGACGATGAGAGCCTACTCTTCTCTTGTCGCCCTGGTGGCCCGCGTCTTTTCGACCTTGTCTCTAGATTTTCTGCGTCCGAATACGGCCTCACGTCGTGGTCGCTGATAGAAAGAGATGAGGAACTGTTTGAAATCGATGACGTGAGGGACGAAGAAAAGGCAATACAGGCACTGTGGAATCGGTGGATTTTTTTTGAGCGACGGTATTTCGGCTGCTTTACCGTGGTTACTTCCATCCGCTAATTCTATCAACTAGTCAATACCTCATGGATCCAAAAAAAACCACGATAGCGTTCGTGGACAAGTTCCTCGCCGTTATAATGAAAACGGCAGGGTGGAAGGGCATGCGAGTCTGGTTATTGGCGAGTTTCTCGATTGTCGTTGCACAATGCTATCCATATTCATTTTATCTGCAGTTACTAGCCAAACACAAATACCTAACAGGAGACGATGTTGTGGCGGTGATGAGTCACTACGAGACGGCTGCTGGTATTGGACCACAACCGATCGCGACATCCGTAACGGATCGAAGACCAACATGACCGTTAAGTGGAAAGGATAGATGCGATGATGGTTCGTGCAACCGTAGTAGAATGTCGATCAAGTGTAAAGTAACAGAATCTACCTCGGAAATTCTAGGGAGTTGAAACTATTTTTACCCTCCGCTTCGCCCCAAGGGCTTCCTGGAACCGTCACCTAGCTCGGGCAGGAGACTTCCTCCAGACAATGAGGGTTTGGGCAAAAATCCAGTGAGGACGAGCCAGGAAAGATATTTAGCCACTGATTGGTCCGACACGGTTCGATCCCCCTTGTCTTCGTGACCTCTCAACAAGGTACGCATGTTCGAATCGTCAAGATGAGCAGACTTCGTGCTGGTAGGCAAATCATCCAGCACGAAGTGAAGGAGAGGATACAGCGCGTTGTCCTGCACCTCCATGACATGACGTTCGAGCTTACGTCTCCAGATGAGGTATTCGCATCGTTCTACTTGAAAACCATAGCGACTGAGAGACGAAAATATAAAGTTAAATGTGGGAAGTGGGCGCGCTCGTACGTGGAGGACCGTTATCCCCGGACCCGGACCCGGAGAAACCGCAGCCAGTGCAATACAGAATGCTACGTGGTCAACCGGTACCATGTTGATGGTATTGTTAATGTCGGGGACGAGTCCGAGTTGGATGCAACCCTTCACCAAGCGCCATATGAAGTCGTCTGTATTGGTGACTGGGGATGCAGATCAGGTTAGTCGAACGAGTCACTTGACTTGAACATTCTATGCACCTGCAGTTCCTGTATCTCCAACAATGTAGCCTGGACGAATAATGTACCCGTTCAAGCCCCGTTTCCCTGCTTCAAACAACAATTTTTCTGACACCCATTTAGATTGACCGTATCCGGTCTTAAGGCCAGTCCGAGAGCCTTCCAGTGGGTCGTCCTCAGAAACACCCCCTTCTCCAGCTAGCGACAAGGAGTCGGAGAGACGGACGTAATATTCTGTATCGATAGCAGCAGTGCTTGAGATGAAAATAAACTGCTTCGGTTTTCCCAGGTACGCGAACTCAATCGCCCTCAACGTTCCAAGCACGTTGGCAGAACGTAGCCTCTCGTAAGGGTAGACCCAGTGAACCTTTCGAGAACCAGGTGAGCTCAGCCGACTTGTCACGAATTGGCCAAATGTGCTTACCAAAGCTCCGTTATGAAGCACTACGTCTGCTTCTTCAGTGACGCGGTCCCATACTTGGGGGGCGAGGCCAAAGGCGTCCTTGTCCAGGTCGCCACACAACACTTCTAGACGTGCTGTTTGGGCCCAACTATCGTCCCATACACCGCTATCGCTTGCACTTTGCCGTAGACGTTCAGTAGCTTTCGCATCTGTAGACGAACGGACAATACAGATGACTTTCTTGACCATCTCACGTGATAAGAGGCTTCGTAAGATGAAGCCTCCGAGGAATCCAGTAGCACCAGTGAGAAAAACAGTAATAGGGTTCCCAGAAGAGGAGAGGGTCAACCGTGGGTATGAAGATCGTAACATTGAGCAGAGGGCATCGAAGTCCTGGCTATAATCGGAATTCACGTTTGGACGTGAATCTTCTGTATGGTTTGCGGCTAAAATATTCCCGGCGGCACCTGGGAGACCGAGGTCTGCATTACGCAAAGAATCTATCGCCATAGAAAGGCCTGAGATAGTGGGCTTGTCGAATATCAAATCAAGAGGAGCATTGACAACGAATATTTTTCGGATCTCGAAAATAAGACGCGTGGCGAGGATAGAATGGCCGCCAAGATCAAAGAAACTCTCATCGAGAGGAATCGGAGAAGGGGCGGATGGGAGAATTTGAGACCATATGGCCCGCATAGCTTCTTCCGTTGCATTAGCTGTGTGGGTCTCTCCTTGAGGTCGCGTATCAGAGGCAGATGCCTGTGCGGTATCTGGGAAGGGAAGCGCCAGTTTGTCGACCTTCCCGTTTGGATTAAGTGGCATCCTATTTAATGGGACAAACACTGGTGATGTTTAAATCAGGTCCTCTGCGCAGACTCCAATGAGTAAACGCACGTGTAGGTATAGTGTAGTTTGGAAGTTTTTTCTTGAGGTGTTCTCTGATATCCTTGATGAGACGTTTGTACTTCCGAATACCGCCAATGATACCTCCCTCGTCAGGCAGGTCACTAGTAAAGCCACCGAGATCGGGCCCCTCGAGCGGCACGAAGTAGCTGACTAAGACCTTTTCTTCATCCTTGTCTCTCCGGACCAGTGTGACATTCTCCCTCACCAGACGATGCTGGCTGAGGTGCGTATCAATTTCTCCGAGCTCGATACGGAAACCTCGGATTTTACTTGATCATCGGCGCGCCCCGCGCATTCCACGGTACCATTAGGCATGTAACGACCAAGGTCGCCAGATCGATACATTCGGTCGCGGATCCCTTTCCAGTGGATCGTTTCCGGGCCCGGAAGAGCTCCGTTCGGTGGTTGGAGGAGTGTATCAAGTCGCTCAGTTGCTGTAGAGAACCAGTTAACAACGAACTTCTCGGCCGTGGAATCTGGGTCTGAATAGCCCTCCGCTAGCCCGCCAGAGCGTACGTAGATCTCCCCGACCTCTCCAATAGCACAAGGGACGTTCGAGTCAATCCTGTTCACGATAAGAAGCTGAACATCGACCATTCCTTGGCCTACTGGGATGATATCTTTTTGGGTCGTCAAAAAGGTCGAGTCTTCCAAGATGCTTGGTATGGCGAAGTATGACACAGCCCGTTGAGTCTCGGTTGACCCATACATATTCACGATGCAAACGTTAGCTGCCAGTGACTGTAGGCGGGTGCAGTCGCGTTTTGTCAAGACGTCCCCCACGAAGAAAGCGCTGAGGAGGGAAGGAATCTGACACGTGGCTTGGGCAGACAGAAGCTGCCCCATAGCTGGCGTCAAGTGGGTCACAGTCACTTCACTGTTAGCCATCCATTGTGCCAGTCGCCCAGGCGTGTTAATGTCATCGAAGGTCGGAACATGGAGTTCGGCCCCGAAAAACAGAGGAGTGAACACTGCCATGGCGGAATGAGCGGAGAAACGGAAGATCAGAGTGTCAAGCTCACTATCCCGTTGAATGGGGTCATGCGCGATACCACTGAGCATGGTGAACTTGGAGGTCTCCCCGAGATTGAACTTGTGGCCCATCCACGGAAGAAGTGGGTCAAGCTATAATGTCGGCCCATCACTCCTTTCGGTATCCGGTACTGCCGCTTGTGAAAGATAGTGTAGCCACGCTATCCGGGCCGAGAACGACGTCGGGGTCAGAGTCTCCCATGCTGCTCTGGGGGGAGAGAGATCTGAGCCGTCACTACCGAAACCCCCGATGATGGCACCATCTGAGCGCAGTTCCAAAGCATGGTACCCTCAAACGCAAATATGAAGTTCGGAGGATACAAAAGCTCTCACTGCCGGATTGATCGTTCCCGCACCCTTGAGTACAATCAAACCACGGGGTTGGGCAACACGAAGGTAGATTGTTTGCCGAGAGGGGGGATAGGCAGGGTCTATATAAAAGCATTCAGTGCCTAAGAAGATGTCGGTTACACGAAATTATACCAATGACAGAAAGAGCTGCTCCCGCCTTCAACGTAGCAAGGCTGCGACGACCAGATCGACGCTGCGGTGCGCATACACGATGACGATATCTCCAGGTTTGATTCCGCCAGAAATGAGGTGATGCGCCACAATATTAGATGCTCGGAGTATTGTTCCGTATGAATAATATCTTCGCTCCTGTGGCTCGTCCAGATCGTGTGAAGGAAGGCTCTGGATGACACATGGCCGTAATGGGAAACGACGAGCATTTCGAGAAAATACATCCGTGATGGCACCCTTCCAGTCGCACCAATTCAAGTCCGCAGTCGGATTGGAAGATGTGTCTGTTGCGAAGGTGTCAACAGAGAGATGGACCCGATAGGAGACAGCGGATTGGGAGCCGCTCTGCGGAGTAGGACAGAGAGCTGGTCCACAATACAAGAGATACGTGCCCCAGTGAATAGGAGCGAATTGTATGATATGCGCAAGGAATACGAGGCGCGACGGATGCATGGATGGATGCTGGTGGGCGGGTGACAAAAATGGTGAGGTCAGATGTAAGGCTGGAGGGCCGGATAAAGTTCTCCTTCTGCGCGTCTGTCTCATCGAAAAACCTTACGCGGAAGATGAACCCGGACGTTTCGGGGCCATCGTCTTTATCCTTTCCGAGTGCTCGCACGACAGTCTCGTACGGAAGACAATCCTGTTCCGCTTCCTGCTCGGTTGCTGTATGTTCTTGACTACGGCCCAAAACGGATCGTTGGGATCGACTGACAGTCTAAGAATGAGAGGGTCCTTGGCAGAGGCAGAAGACGAGCCGATGACAAGATCTGTTTCTCCTGTGTAACGATGCAACAGGACTGCGAAAGCGGATAGGAGTAGATGGAATGCAGAAGGCCGATTGGCAACAGCCGAATCATCTTCGTCTTCAAAGAAATTCTCGTTATACAGGGCTAGCTTGAGTAGGCTGAGCGATGTTTGCTCTGAGAGTTCGGCGACGTGGGCTGCCTCAACAAAGCGCTGGGCATCCGAGGGGCGAGAATAATCTGTCGGTAAAGAACGGGAGGTAAATTTTTCAAGCGGGCAACTAATTCGGGCCAAAGCATCTGAAGCCATGATAGTGGAGGTACAGCGGTTTCCAAATCGATAAGCGTCAAAGATCTACTGTTTTCGGGTGACTGAGTTTCCCGATCGGGGTGTGGTTGTGGCTGCGCGGTTCACTTAGAAAGATGTTCTCGGCAGGTCAAAATCGTAGGAAAATCAACGCTATAGTCCTGTGTATCCTTCATGTATACAAATTTGGAACGAGTGAATAGATGTCGCTGCTGTAGTGCTGCTGTATGACGCTTCACAGCCTCACACATTGGCTGTCTCCCAGTGACCAGTGACCATCCCTCCCCATTCGCTGTGGTTTCTCTCGCCCTGTCACCCTCTGCTCGCCCTATGCCGCCGCCTCCTCTCCCTGTCTGCCCTGCCAACTCCTTGCTCGCTGCCGTCTCCCTCGCCCGTGCCACATTCTCCTCGTCCGCGCCACAGCCATGCCTATGCCGCCGCCTCATTTCCCCTGCCGCCACTGTCTCCCAGCCACCGCCATCCTCTGCCCGGCCCCCTTGCTGTCGTGTGAGGGGCGAGCATCATGATCAATGCTCTCTCCTACTCCCACCATCTTGCTTGTCTGTGCCGCCGCCTGCTCCTCTTTCCTGGCGCCGCCACCTGCCATCTCTCGCCGTGCCCGCACCATCGCCGTCGTGTTCTAGGGGTGGGTCCTCACCGAGCACCCCAGACTCTCTCGCCTGCCGTTGTCTGCTCGCTCTGCCTGGGTACCCTCCCGCGCCTCTGCACACACCTCGTCCTTACCCCCTCTCCCTCCCCACCCACCGTCGACTTCCCACGACGGCGATAACGCTTCCAGCACCGCATCCCTCAATATGATAGCAACAGCGACCACACTGCAAATGGATACGACCCCAAACCCGTGCCAGAATGTCGACCTGCTATACCCCACTCTCTATGATGCGTTTTTCATTATTTTTTATTCTGGTTCCATGCAGTGGCCGGTGTGGGGTATTGCAGTCCAGGAATAAACAATGTGGTTTACTTGGTGTGGAAAGAATGCGGGTGCGATATACAGGCAAAAACGTGGGGGCAAAGTCTACCTGCACTGCCAAACTCATCCCAAGTGTTAGTGTGGGTTACGCCAGACTCCTCATCCCCATGGGAAAGTGTACGTGCGACATCTCCAGAGGTTATGCTTACTGTTGAAGAGTCCCACATAAGGGAGAATTGATTAAGGATATAACTGGGAGGTGACCGTTTGTCAAATAACTTAGACAACAAGGACTCGAATATCGAAAGGGGATCACACTCGCCATAACAAGTTACTCAAAACTGGCAGACACATAAATGAGAGTTTTTAAAGAAAATAAAAACATCACTGCAATCTAGAACCAAGACCCCATCAAGTCGAATGCTTCTCTTCTACGTCAGTCGCACCACTATCGCCGTCGGGCCCACCGTGGCGTGGTTCGCGGCCGCCACTAGTTGCATTGACCCTCTCCCGCTCCAACCCCCCTTCAACGTCTTTGACACCGAGGTCTTGCTCAAGGCCGACATAATCATAGGCGAATTCGCCCATGTCGTAGTCATCGATACCGACGATCTCCGCTTCTTCATTACAGCGAAGACTTAAGCCCGGAATGAAGTGCATGACCCAAAGAATGATAGTTGTCATGACCAATGAATAGCTGAAGCCGGCGCACGAGTCAGCAAGCTGCCATCCCAACTGGACCCAGTGGCCATCAAGCCAACCCCCAGGAATGACGGTTGTGCCATCAAAGCCAGCGACAGAGGCCTGAGCGAAAATTCCCGTGAGTACCTAGAGTGGTGTATCTCAGCATGTATACATTATGAAATGCTATCGGACATACGTTTCCAACAATGCCACCGATGGCATGCACGGCAAAAATATCCAGGGCATCGTCATAGTGAAAGATGAATTTAATCTGAGTCGCAAAGTTGCAGATAGTGCCACCCAACACGCCGAATAGGACAGCGGCGGCTGTGGACATTTTACATCAGTAATAGACCGTAAGCCAGAAATGTGATATTCTTACGAGAGCCAACATAGCCTGATGCTGGTGTGATCGCGACGAGGCCGCAGACAGCCCCGGAGCAGAAACCCACAGCGGACCACTTGCGTTCGAGACGATAGTCCCACAACATCCAAGTCAATCCTCCAACACTGGCGGCAAGATTGGTAACGATGCAAGCCTGAACAGCACGCAAGTTTGCACTCAGTGCTGAACCCCCATTGAAGCCGAACCAGCCAAACCACAGGAAAGCGGTACCGAGAACGACATACGACGAGTTGTGTGGTTTGTAGGCCAGACGAGGGGGTACCATATCCACGACGGTCTCCGAGGAATATGCTGATGGCAAGGGCAGCAGTGCCGGAGGAGATGTGCACTGGTGTTCCACCAGCGAAATCGAGACCTCCGTGCTTGTTTGACCACCCCTTCGTGTTCCAAGTCCAACAGGCGATGGGGTCGTAAACGAGCGTTGACCAGACGAAAACGAAAACCATAGCAGGTCCAAGTCGACCATGTTCTGCGAGGGCACCGACGGCGAGCATAGGCGTGATGGCGGCGAACATACATTGATAGATGCAGAACATAAGGGAGGGAATCCGTGCGCTCCCAATAGAGGGCTGTTCAAGCACCCCTTTGAGGCCAAAGTAACCTGCAGGCAGCTGTCAAGGAGCGGGAGGAGGGAAGACGAAGGGCATTACTGACGGAGATCCCCAATGAACGAGTTTGCAGTGTCACTAAATGCCAGTGAAAATCTGAAGACGAAATGTTGAGCCCAGTTAAACGCCAGTTCCGTCTGTAAAATACACACCCCCAAAAGAACCACTGGAAGAACGCTGTGAGACCAGGGCGCAAGAGAAGGAAAAGAGAAGCCAACCTGGAAAGAGACAACAGCCAGGGTCATCATACTGAGCCATATCATCGACAGTGCGTTTTTACGTCTGAGGAGACCAGAGTAGAAGAAGCCAACACCGGGGATCATTAGCCAGACGAGAGCCGTCGCAGCTATCACCCATGCAATGTCACCGAGGTTGTAAACCACGGTGGTATCGGTTGCCGCGTCATACCAGTTGATATCACCGGCTGCGGTGCAAGGTCAGACCCTGGGGAAGGAAGAGAGAATATAGGTTATGGCTCACAACTGTCGTATGTGATGTTGACCATGGCACTGAATGACAGACGAAAAATTCAACGAGGGTGAAAATGAATGGAAGAGCGCTGAGAAGTATGGGGTTATAAGGGAATTCGGGTTCGACTTGGCACCCACTATCTACCAATCACCATCAACGGATCCCGTTCCTTATCTCCCACGCGCAAAAGGGGGCCTATCCGTGATCGGTTGGTCAGATCTCTCAAGATCTCAAGGCTGGTGATATCCGTCACACGATAAGAAAGAACGAAGAACGAGTCGCTAAGTCCTCGGCCAACGGTGTACTGTACTGAGTCCTCGTCTCCATTATAACTTCTGCCGACTTATCTTACAATGGTTCTGTGGTTCTTTGCGTGCCGAACTATTTTCCTCCGACTTCTGCCGGCCACACCCTCGGCGCCTGCGTCCATCAACCATGTTCCTAGCTCAAGCCGTTACTGTCTTCTGACTTCCCACGATGCTGTGTGCCGGAAATAGAAGTTGGCATTTGGCAACATAACACCAGTCTGGCTAGATTATTCACCTTGTCATATGGTCAGTTTGCGGTGAATTGCCAAGCATTCCAGTAGGCAACTTGCCGAACTGTATGACAGATTGGGAGCAGAGCCCCTTCATCGCAAGTTGAGATCAAAGTCAAGGACTTGCATCCTTATCACCTTTTTTTACATTCATATCAGTTGCATTGCCATGTGTAGCAGGTATCTTGAAAAATGAGCACGCGAGTGTGAAGAAGGCCATGCGTGCCGTTCAATTATATCTCACTTTTCTCCATGTTGTCGATCCGATAGTAAGTTTTGGCTTGTTTGGCAGTTGTTGTGTTTTCGGTGTGATTCTCACAACACAACCGTCGTCAACTGCGCCGGAGAGATGACGGGACTGACGACGACCATTCGTGGCATCAATACCCTCACAGCTTTCTGGCCCACTTGCATTGGTTGTACCGGAAGGAACCGCAGTTTTTCTCAGTTGCGATTCACTGGTGACTCAATCCTGTACGGTCTACCCCAACATGAATTGACTGTTGCTTTTAGTTCGTTGCTTCGGCACTTCAACCTCGCCAACGATCGACGGACAGTCACTCTTTGAGGAGACGAGTGATTCACTCCCACACAGTGATTATCTACAGCCACCAGCATTTGCACAACCCATTGCCGAAGTAGCTCGCGAAGCCATCCGTTCACAGAGATTTGACCGAACTTTCGAATTACTTTCGAACCAAATCGATAGAACCTTGTCTAAAAAGCACCCGCTACAAGTCCGCGGTAGTACCTGGATTTATCTTTTCGATCTTGCGACCCGCCGAGAGCAGCTCGAACGCGTATCAAGCAAATTCTCTCAGTTCCTAGATGGTGGAAGGCACTTCAGCGATAAGCATGCCTCTGCATTCATTCGTGCGTAGCCCTATCTTTTGAACATGTGGAGACTCAAACGTTGCATATTCCTTGACCCATTGCAGGCCGTTGCTCAGAACTCCACTGTCCGCAACTAGCCCTGACTGTGTTCAGCAACCGCTCAGCCCATCGAATGGACCTCACAGCTACCGCTGCTCGACGACTGTTGTACGCCTTCCATGAGGAAGGTACGCTTTCTGATGTGGTCACCGTCGCCGCGCTGTTTCCCCTATACAACCTTCCCGCGCTTTCCTCCGACCCTGTCAGCTGCGCTCTCCTCATTTCGGCCTGCCTTCGTGAGGCCAATACCTCTGGCTCTGAACCCGCACGGACCGTTGCCGCCGCCCTTTTACACCCTTTCGAAAAGCTTCTTTCACAGACACCTCCAGCTTCTGTTCCGTACGACCCATTCTGGGAACATCGTTCTGGAGAAATCGAATGGATGAAGCGCGCTACGTTGAGTGTGCTCCATTCCCTGGTGATTGGGGGTCAAGATGCCAGTCGGATCAGAGACTGGTGTATGAACAGTGGTTTCGAATTGAAAAACTAGTCCTAACTACTATAGTCCGCTCATAGCCCGTAGCAGCTGTCGAATTATAGACAATTCACATTATGCCTAGACTTTTTTTTTGTTTTTGATTTGATTGCTGCATTTGATTGATGATTCATCTCGCTGCGCGGCAGCGGCGGCGCAAGGCAGCCCTCTGTGTTAGGTATGCCGGATTGTCCAAGGGTGCCACTGCCGCGCCCGTTTGCTAGTTTGGCAACCCCTCTCACGACTGTCGCGTGCCTGTGCATGACCTGCATGAATGAGAAACCGCCCACAAGAATGATGACATGTCATCCAGGGCCGGCGATATTGTGCCTGCGTAACGCATGTTTGACAGATTGATAACACCGTACAGTACAGCATGCCTCGAAATACCTTGCAGTATTAATACGGCATAACTTAGTGGCGTCCCTTTATCTGCTCGATGTACAGCAATTGGTAACTACGACCAATTCCGGTGCCGACCAATAGACATGCATTCCTGTTCAATCCTGTCCACGCTACATGAACATTGAACGTTGAACGTTTAAACGCTTGTGACTGAGCCCGGAAATAGCAAAATGCTAGTAGAATCCCTGGGGTGATCGATGACCGTCCACAAGTACACACATACAAAAGATGTCCGCTCATCTCAAACAATCAGATCATTTCGTATATATCGTCTGGCAGAGAGACATGTATTAAACAGGCCAACGTGGAAAGGACGTACGGTATCGGAAAAGTTCTAGGAAACCAGACTAACTGGGCGTGGAATGGCCTAGCACACATCTCGCAACCGTACTACAGATGCTGTTATGACGACTAATTGCGGGTATGAAGAATGTGAAAGGGTAGGAGGCCTGAAAGTCACCAATAAAGACGAGGTGAACAAACCGGCGCCTCACGACCCCAGTTCTCAGAGTACAACGCAATGCGAGCTCTTCCTAGGACCCTTGGGTCGACTCAGGAGAGCCGCGCGAGTAGCGTATTGGAATACCTCGCGGACACCTTCACCCGATTTGGCAGAACATTCGAGATATTGCCTAGCACCGATCTTCTGTGCCACAGCCATGCCCTGCAAAAGAATGAGTGACAACTAGAGAAAGCTAGTCAAAATACGCACCTCTTCTGGAGTTACGGGCCTCTGACTGGTCTTCCTGAGGTTCTCGATGGTTTTTGGATCACGTCGCAAGTCCTTCTTGCAGCCAACTAGGATGATAGGAAGGCCAGCGCAGAAGTGCATCACCTCGGAAATCCACTGGTGGTGATTCGTTAGGGAATCAAGGGCGTGCAAGACATGCATGAACAAAATATACCTTCTCCTGCACGTTGTCGAGGGAATCTGGAGAATCGACGGCAAAACATATGAGGATGACGTGTGAATCTGGATAACTCAAAGGGCGGAGACGATCGTAGTCTTCTTGGCCGGCGGTATCCCACAAAGCAAGTTCGACGTGCTTGCCGTCGACTTCAACATCGGCAACATAATTTTCAAACACGGTGGGGATATAGACCTAAGCTTGACGGTTAGAATGATGCAGATTCTAGGCACAGGAGAGTATAGTAACCTCGGGGAATGTGCCCTTTGAGAAGACAATCAAGAGACAAGTCTGAAAAGAAAATAGACAATTTAGAGAGAGACATGGTAGGGAATATGCCTAAAATTACCTTCCCACAAGCACCATCACCGACAATGACAAGTTTCCTGCGTATTTCAGCCATATGTGAGGGGACGAGTAGGGGTGGTTAGGAGGGATAAGGCTAGTCAGTAGTAGTGGCGACGACGGGTGGCGGGCCCTAAAGCGGGGTTTGAAACTTCCTTTGGCTCGTGCGTGTGAAACCACGTTGAGGCAGGGTGATGAGGCGATGAGACTGAGCTTCCTGCTTATGATGGACAGTCTTTCCCACCCCCGAATTTGCCGTCCCTTGAGCACGACTTGCCAGAATGACGTCGAGACTTGGATCTCGACCTGACCTATCTTGCATGCTCATGCCTGCACCCCCTCGTGACAAACACGAGTAGTACAGCCTTCGCCTTGGGCTTTGGGGAGATCGTAAGGAACCCAACATTTGGGTTAGGGGCGTCAGCTCCTTGCACGTCACTCTGAGGCTGGACCCTTCCCCAACGCTGGCGTAGTTCACGGTGGGTTTATAAACGCCTCCTCTCACACCCAACTGGTCTTGCCCAAACCCACTTCATCCCATGATTAGTTTTTCAGGTCTCTCCCCGGAGGTCGCGGAGGCAATGTGTACCCCTATGCATCTCATCCTCCCATCCAGTCCCCCCCCAGCTATCTCCAGGCCCCAGTCCTCCATCCCTGGTGCCCTCTACCTTGGGTCCATCACCGCTGTCCTCGATCCGTCTATACTCAAAGAACACGACATACGTCATCTCGTTCAAGTCCTTGATGTGCCCTGGCTGCCTGCATATGAAGAAGACGGTTACGAGTGCTATCGTCTCGACATCCTAGACACTGAGAACCAAGATCTCCGGCCACATCTAGAAGACACTGTCGAAAACATTGACTCCGCCTTACGCAGGGGCCGCAACGTCCTCGTCCATTGTCAGCAAGTAAGTGTGGCTTGAGCTTTCCATCTTCCTCCAACTACGTTCGTAGTCGTCTCCAGACTTTGATCCGGTGATGTGGTTTACAGATATTGAGAATCCTAATTTTTTGTTTTTTTTGCGCAGGGTGTCTCTCGCTCGGCAGCAATTGTTATAGCATACCTTATTCGCAAGCGCGGCATGTCGTTCGACTCGGCAGTCGCCTTTGTTCGCCAGCGTCGTCCATGTATAAAGCCCAATTCTGGTTTTGTGCGTTGTTTACAAGAGTGGGAACGACAGTGGAGTCCACCCTCAGTTCGCAGTCCAGCAGCGAGGCAAGTTCCATTTTCGACCATTGCTATTGCACTTACAGAGACCACATTTAGATCCTTGAGTGCCCTTGTCCGATAGTCAGACATAGTATCCTAGGTCAATCTCCTTCACACGGTTAAGACCCAGTGCACCTGTATCCGTTACATCATTTGTATACTACTCAATTGTTCCGTAGGAATAGAACGGGCGAGTTACCTTAGAGGGAGGAATGACACGTGTCGCATCACTCACAGGTTACATCTCATGCAGTATGTCAGACTCCTTCCTCACGTAAGGGACCCTCAAGCGTCTTATCCCACATCCATCGTCTTGTTATTGTCTAAATCACTTGCCCGAGTTCGGGAGCCTAGAAGACGCGTAAGGTTTAGCGACTCAAGCTTCAAATTTGCGAGTTGCATTTGGGGACTTACAGTATTACCAAGGCAAATAAAGAAATCCACATCCGGAGCGTTATTTTGAGAGTCCCACCTGGGTATTGTACCAAACAGCAGCGTGACCTCCCAAAGATCGCAAAAGCACCAAGACTGCTTCAACCGATGGCGCACACGCACGGTGCCTCGCCTTAAGGCGCGCAAATCAACGACGTTGGTATCGTCAGATATCTCGAACTCTCTGCTGACGGTAGCGAAGGAGGAGACAAGGGACGTTTCAGCCTGCGCGTGGGCGAAGTACGTGTTGTACTGTGTCTTTCCGCGGAGGTTGTTTACTAGAAGCGTCGAGCAGGTGAAAGGGGCAATCAACGAGAATCCATCTATCAGAATAATTTTCTTGTGTTCACCGGGAAACCCCACTGGAGCCCTAATATCTCTGGGATCCACCTGAGCCATTCTCGACTACGAACCATTCAAAGGCAGTGTAGTCGTAGATGCAGCCAAGGATGAGGTATACATCGACTTCCCCAAACCTGGGAGCAGCGTCGCAACGCTATCGTTGAATACGCGAGCCTCTGTGTCACGCAGGCACTGAGCAAGAGCTTTGGGCTCGCGGAAATCTGGTGCATACCGCTCTATGCTCTCCCCGCCCATTTTTCATCCATCCCCCATGCAGACTTGGTATAGCACTGGCACAGCCACTCCTCATCCAGATCCTGTCGAATACCAAAGCGCCATACAACATCTCCACGCCAACGGCACACCTCGCGCTACACGCCTTGTCACCTGCGTCGCTCCGCACGATGAACGCAAACATCGAAAGAATCAAGGTATCACGCGCCACTACTCTCCGAATTGCACTATCTGAGGGATCTAGGCCTCGGAAGTGCTATCGGCGTGCAAGACGCAAACTTTATCCTGATTCCTGTGCTCCCGAAGGAAATATTGGTGGCGGATAGTGTGCGTGCCCAGTGCGAGTACAAAGCCCTTGCGGAGGAGGGCGTGGTCTTGGGCGTGGTGGTACGTTACCAAGGAAGCAAATCCTGTTGCCCCGGTGTCTGCACCGTGGGGACCGAAGAGGACAATAAGATCGCCTTAGAGAAGTTGAAGACTGGACAGAGTACGAGGCTACAAGTTTCAAGTGACCGAGCCGCAGAGTGTACCACTTCTGGCTGCAGTTATTGATATCACAGTGGCTGACGTCAAGTAGCCTCATAGATAATAAAGGGGCTCTCAAGTGACAGATTGTAGTATAACCATCTCGTTTAGAGGAACTAGCGCCATCGTTGTTGTAGGTGGGAATTGTCTGTGAAAATTGTAGCCATTGAGTACATACACCCTCAGCGCTCAGCATCAATTGCGTCAACCCACAATTTACGTGGCCGGTGGGGCTAGTATGAACCTTATGGTCACACGAGATACGAATGTGAGAATGTGAACTTCACCGTAGAGTATAGGTAGAACAGTGGTACAGGCATCTAAGCGCATGTGATACAAAGACATGATCATCATTCTGCTCGCCACTGGTGTGAATACACCGTGTAGTTCAACGACACAAATTCTTTTATCTAGGTCCAGACTGAGTTGCAGTAAAGTAGAGATTTCCACCCACTGCCCCCAAACCGTGACATGTGGATCACGCCCGAGTCATATTCAAGGTTTTATCGCGATCTTAAGAGCGCCTCGGCTGTTCATCTTGTCTAATGCAAGCTGATAATCCTCTAGCTTGAACACATCTGTCACCTACACGTATGGCACGCACAGTGTCAGCAAGCGATGGAAAGCAGAGTAAGATTGCTTACCATGCCAGTGACCCTGATCTTCTTACTGTCCAAATACGCCACTGCACGCGGGAAGCAATACGTCTGCGAGAATGAACCGATGATCTGTGGGGGACATAATCATTATCTCTAAACACTCAATACCGAGAACTTATCCCACCCGTATCTCGTCCCCGAAGATCTTAGAAGGGGGCCAGTGGACTAGCGCTTTGTTTTCGTACACACCGTAGATCATCAACGTCCCACCTCGACGCACGTAATTAATTGACTCGTTGGCTAGTTTTTCCACTCCTGTAGCCTCAACGACGACGTCAAAGCCATATGGATTGTCTTTCTTCAGCTTGGCCCACTGCGGCTCTGGGTTCTGCCGGTCAAGTTCAACGTACTCATCAGCGGCGTCGAGCTGCTTGGCGATGTCCATCTTGATGCCCTTGTTTGCGGCGAGTGTGACTTTCCTTGCGCCATTCAATTTGAGTAGTTGCGCGAGGATGAGACCAGTGGGACCCGCGCCAAGTAAGAGAACCTCGATGCCAACAGGTGGGTTCAGTTTGTCAAGTCCATGAATAGCGCATGCAGCTGGTTCGAGAAGAGTCGCTTCTTCGTCCGTGAGGTTGTGGATTTTATACAGCTTATGCTGCGGACTATCAGGTGATAAGAATCCCATACTAGACGGAGGGGTCACGCTCGTACTAGGTGATGTATTCGGCGAATCCACCCTCCGAGCTAACTCCGCGAGCACGGAAATTCTCACACAAGAGAGATTGACCCCTGCGACAGTAAAAGCAGTTGTCACACTGATGGCCATTAGCGAGATCAAAGGGCCATATTTGCCTCTTACTGTGATCCCAACGTCGGCTACGCATCGGTCGCCGATCGCGAAGCCCTTTACGTCCTTTCCCAGCTCGACGACAGAGCCCACAGCTTCGTGCCCGGGGATGAGCTGTTGAAATGGGAGATGAGTGGTAGGATCGAGATCGAAAGCGCTTGCATACCGGGAAAGTCGAGATGAATTCACCCTCGTGTATGTGACCATCGGTACCGCAAACGCCTACAGAACAAGGACATTGGCAATCGTAGACACCGGCTGAAGCACACGGGAGGGTACAAACCACATCTGTGAACTGGAGTGGACAAAGGGGAGATTAGCCGATACAGATATGACGAAGTTGGGGGTGATGGTAAACCTTTGAGAAGGACCTCATCATCCTTAATTTGCGGAATGGGCACTTCCTTGATAACAAAATCCCTGGGCTATGTGCGTTGAGTGAAAGGATTTGTTACAAATATTTCAGCGAGTTAGACATACGGCGTTGTACCACAATGCTTTCATCGTACCCTGGACCATCTTGGAGTGCGGATGACTGCTATATACTATCTACGGGTTTATGCACCGAGTGGGAAGGGTGGCCGGTGGTGAGTTGGGGGTGTTGGGGTGGGAACGCTCTCTACAAATGATTGCGAGTTCCCCACACTTATACGTGAAAAAGAGGGTGGTGATGTCATAGCGGATATTTGTCGCGAGTTCACATGGCCTGTAGCCATGGAGCCAAGGCTTCTGTCATGTCATTTGTTGTTGGTCGGCAATAGCAGATCCAGCTGTGAGGCTCCCAAAAAAGGAGCATGATCTTGTGGCGCACGGACTCCCCCGTTCTTGGAAGGCACCTTTCCAAGGGGGGTCCTGGACATTTCTCATCTCAGCCTGGGAATTTGACAGTGTTCCTGACACATACACATCATTAGTACGACTCTCTGATAACCCATACCTCAGATACAGCTGTTTTCATAACATCTGTCGGGTTGCGACCATTTTTCGCTTACAGGCGTAGTCATCTTGGTGATCATGCCGAAATTTCTTCCCACAAAAATAAATCATAGTAATTAAAATAATTTATCTAAGGCAACTTAACAAAAAATCAATTCTGACAGGAAAGAAAGGGGTATTCATATTGAAAGTACACATTACTAGAAGAGGGGGATTGAAAACTGTTCAGCACTGCTCAGCGCAAAACTTGAGGGACTGGTGAACAGGAGGGGGGTTACTATTCATCAGCAAAATCTAGAAAAATCTTAGCAGGCTTGGTTTGCTTATTTCATGGATAAGCCTGCAAAGCCATTTAAGGCTGCTTATTTCTACTTAGTGAAGTAGTCAGTAAGCATGAGCAAAAACCCAAGTTAATTGTAAGTATGTAAAGCATAGCAAGTAAATAAGACATTAGACAGGCAAGTGAAAGCCAGGCCAAGCAGAATTACCAAGGAATTCATCACATGGTTCAAGTTTGCAAAATACAAAAAGTGATTTTATTTCGTCGGATAAAGTATGTACAAGTAGCAAAGTGGTGCCCGTCCACATCCCCACTATCCGCACCCACACCCACATCACCACCCCCCGTGCTGCCACCGTCGCCACCCGCATCCCCATTGTCGCCGGCTGCGTCCGCGTCACCATCGCCGCGCTCGCTATCCCTGCCGCTGTCCCCGTCCCCGTTCCCGTCCCCACCGCCTATGCCACCCGGCGCTGCCCCGTCGTCGTCGTCGATACCACCGCAGCCCGGGCCGTTGCTGCGTCTGTCATCGTCGTCTTCATGGTCGTCGTCTTCGTGGTCGCCGTCTTCGTAGTCGTCGTCTTCGTGGTCGTCGCTTCGTCGCTGCCATTGCCATCGTCACTGGCATGTTGTTGCATGGTCGCGCCGTGAGTCGCGCTCTTGTTGCCGCGCATGCCCCGCAGCTGCGTTGTCGCGCACACCCCGTGGCTGCGTTGTTGTTTTGATGGGCGCGCAAGGTTCGGTGGTGGTAGTGGTAGGGGCGTGGGGTGGTGGATGTCAGTGGTGGCATCGGTACGGTTATCGGTTGTGGCTGCTTGTAAGTGAAAAGAGCGGGTGGGGAGGTTTAAGGGACTTACTGACTGGGGTGGTGAGGTCGGAGGCTGGCCACCGGCTGCCATTGTCATAGGGCGTAGTGCCACGGCGGCGGTTGTGGCAATGGAAAGGCCTGCGATAGATGTCAGTTTGCTACATATACAGTACAGTATGTTCAAGTCAAACATGAAGCCTGGCAACGGAGGCTCAATCTGTGGCGTGGGAAATTGAACCGTCAGCCACGACTTAGCCACACAATTCTTTATTGCCACGAAGTGCTGCTGCCCTTAGGGTGCGGTTTTTTTTTGTTTTTTTAATTTCTTATCTGATTCGCTTCTGCTTCTGGATTGTTCTCCCTGACTCTCACTTCTGTTCCCTCTAGAATTCTCGCCAGCACACAGATCATATGTTTCAGTTCTATATTTAGTCTCACACTTACGCGTCCCTGGAAAAACATAGAAAAACCACAGAAAAAGAGATTGTTGTAACAGTACTTAAAGACTCATAGTTTACTCTGTATTTCCTTGTTCTAGTCTTGTTCTTTGTTGAATCCAGTCTATTGCCATTCTCTCCCTGTCCCCTCCCCTGCAGTGTGCAGGTCACCGCTCTCGCGCTTAGTCAGCGATCCGGCCCGTTGGCCCGCCCCGACCCTTACGACAAAGTGGTAGCAGTGTATCTGCGAGCCCACCGCTTGATCGTAAAATACAATGTGCTGACACTGGTCGCAGGCCCACGCGGCTACTCTGCGCGCCACACCCACCACCACCTGCCAGGGGGCCTATGCGCACATGACGACGACGACGGCGAGGTGAGGCGACATCGCCACGATGGCGACGATGGCGAGGTGACATCGCCACGACGGTGATGATGGCGAGGTGACATCGCCACGACGGCGACGATGGCGAAGCGACATCACCATGACAGCGACGACGGCGAGGCGATATCGCCACAACGACCATGGCGACGACGACAATGATGGCAGCAAGGACAACAATGGCGATGGAGGCACAATGATAGTGAGGTAGCGGCGGGGGTGGCGGGACAGCGGCAGGGGTATGGCCTCCTTTGTATATTACCTGCAGATAGTACCCTATGAAATAAAGTGGATTTTCTGTATTTTGAAAACTGTGTGATACTAGTGATTGCTTAATTGACTTAAGACTGCTTATACCAAGGCTTATATTTGTGTTGAACCTGGTGGAGCCTCCCCAAGAAAGAGTCCAAGTTGAGAATAAGTTGGACAATAAGCTCAATAAGCTGCAATTAAGTCAAGTTCAGAGTGAGGCTCGACTTAATCCAAGCAGGGTCTGGCTTAGCAAAATCTGGCTTAATGTTGCTTAAAACGGTTGTTAAGTGATATTAAGCACTGTTAAGGACCATTAAGAAAAATCAACATTTTCCTGATGCTTGTATTAGTAGTAATGCAAACGATCAGCCTTATGCAAATCTTAAAGATTGCAATAGATCACCACATTCCCGTTGTCCTTTCAGCCCCAAAAAAAATCCAGTAGGTGAAGTAGTATGTATAGATATGAGATCATAAGAAGAAAAAGAAAGTTTTATTCAAAATTTGACTACAGCAAGACAAAAGAAACGAAGGGGGGTGAAAAGTAAGGACCCTGGCCCCCAGATCCTGGTGATGTCGAGAGAGCCACATCTTTCTGCTGGGCTAAGGTGCTAGGATACACCACTAAGGTCACCCTTGGCTAATATGAGGGGTCAAAACACACGCAATCGAAAAGTAGAACGAAATCTCTTTCGAGCCCCCTCTCAGGGTGACAGGAGTGTGATGAATTCAGGCTCCTCCCGCAATTCCACCATGCCACATGTGCCAAACAAGGCACCCTCAGATGCAAATTGCTGAGGCCATCCCACTTTCCCCAGTTGCTGGACATTGCCATTAGTGTGACAACGGGTGACAGAAATTTGCAGAAGGGGGGTATGAGCACAGCACCTTCAGGGAGGAAAAATAAAATAAGGAAAAATCGCCATAGGATAGGACATTCATTATTATGTTAGTATGTACAAGTTGAAGTAGCTATGATGTGTTGTTGAAGCTACAGAAAATAAAAAAGCATGTTTTTGCATTACTACTAATACAATAGTATTCAAGGGGAATCATGGCAACATCACATGAGGGGTGTTAAACAGTTTGATGTGGCATGCTTTGGCATTGCTAAGTCCATCAAGGCTCTCACTATCCAGTTTGCTAACAGGGCCTCCCCACCAGACACCATATATGTGCTATGCAGCGACACGTCTGCCCTGCTGGCTGTCAAGAACCCATGGAATAAGACGGTGCAATCCTCTGCCCTCCTGTTCCACTTTTCGCTGACTACCCTCTGCACCACACACAGAAACATCAGTGTCGTGCTGGTATGGACCCCAGTCGACAAAGAGCTAGAAGGGCAGACAGCGGCATGCCTCAAAGCAACTGATGCATGCCGCCGCCGGTGCACGCCCCTGGGAGGGGTTGAATGTGTACAATCGGCAGCATTTCAGAAGGACTGCGCGAGGCAAAAGGCCTACCAGGAGTGGGCTACAGAGTGGGAGAAGAGCCTCCATTAAGGAGGTCGATAGTGAGCCCAGGTGGGTACTAGTACATGTGAGTTGGCGGCCTTGTTGCCAGTGTCCTTCAACTTCCCCACAGCTTCATCCTTCTTCCTCTGCCTGCAGTCAGGCTTGATATGCCCCTTTTTGTTACAATAGTGGCAAGTAGTGTTTGAAAGTCCAGTCCTATGAACCGGAAAAAAACCGGGACCGGACTGGACTGCAACCGATGGCAACCGGACCGTCGGTTGCGGTTCATCCGGTTTGAGAATCTTACCAGTTGCGGTTCATCCAAATCTGGAATTTGGGTGAACCGCCACAGGGCCGGTTGGGACCGGTCCCAACCGGTCTTTACAACCACGACCACGCCAGTATCGACGAGGACACCTACGAGTCTACGACCGCGAATTCGACACCGGGCCGACTGCAGCGCCGATGCCGACACCAACGCTTCCGGCCTCAACAACAACAATCGCGCCAAGACCGACTCGGACGACCACGACTACAGCCACGACATCGACAACGACACATCGACAACCACGACAACCTGCAACAGTCGACAACCACAACCACAAGACGACGACCTCTACAGCCGCAACGACGACATGTCCACAACGGCGGCACATCGACAGCCGCACCATCGACAACCACCCAAGCACCACTGCGACGGCCGCAATAGCAATATATCAACAACCACCACCACCACCAAGACGACCAAGACGACGACACATCGACGCCGCAAGAACGACACATCGACAGCCGCAAGACACCGACAGCCGCAAGAACGACACGCATCAACAGCTGCAACAGCCGCAACACCGACACACCGACACCCGCAACATCGACACACCGACAGCCTCAAGAACGACACACCGACAGCCGCAAGAACGACACGCATCAAGACCTGCAACATCGACACGTCGACAACCACGACGACGACGACGACTCGACGATCGGGCGATCACTGCGACGCGTTCACAACGTCCTCTTCGTCGCGAAGAGGACGAGGACTATAGTTATTCCATAGAGTACTAGTAGTAAACTAGTTACAAGGCTTAATGTAACTACCAGTAGTATAGCTCTGAGTTAATAGATTTTTCTAACGGTTGCAGTCGGTCTTTGGCCGGTTGCAACCGACCCTGAATGAGCCGGTTTAGACTGTTTGGACCGGTCTTTTGAGAATCCGGCAACCGGGTGGGACCGACTCCTGTTGGCTCGGTCCGGTTTTGGGGCTCGGGGATGAACCGATGGATCGGTCCCGGTCCCGGTCTTTCCAAATTAGGCAAAAAAACCGGACCGGACCGGACTTTCAATCACTAGTGGCAAGTAAGTTGAGAATGGTCTCTCTTCTTACGTGCACCACCAGTAGGTTTAATGGGGGCAGCCTTGTGTAGCAAGGAGCCAGAGGGGCCAGAGGGACGCGCTTCCTCCAAAACAATGCGCACAATTATTTCAGCATGCTTGAGCTTGGAGGGGGCGCCACTGGCGAGGATGGTAGATGCCAGAACCTCATAGGAGGCTGGCAGGGTGTGGAGAAGTATGAGGCAGAACTGAGTGTCAGTGACACCCATCTGTGTGTTTGAAAGGCCGACTCTCAGCTCATTGAGCTTGGCCAACTGTGAGGCCATGGGAGAGGAGTCGTCGAGGCGGGCTTGTGTTAACTGAATCCACAAGTTAAAAATGGTGGTGCTGCCTGAAGCACCAGCATAAACGTCCTTCAGCTTGTCCCACTTTGATTTGAATAGTGGGTAAGCATATGGGTCGGCAACGAGGGAGTAGACATCGGGTTTGAGGTAGAGGCGGCACATAATGACGCAAATGATTGACAAGACATTTGTAAAAGCCCATGTGCAAAGTTGGTGTGTGCATTGGCAAAGCCCATGTGGGCCCATCCTGGGTATATAGTGTATGCATACGCATGGGCCCAGGAAGTTGTGTTGTGAACGATCTCGTATGGGCCTATAGGTCATATGTATAAATACCTGACAAACAATTGGTGTGGGCCCACAACATCAGTGCTGCCATTAGTAGGACAGCTGCCGACTGAACCATTTGTATGGGCCCACAATGTGCACGTGCTGACCCTGCCGACAAGATTGTAATGGCCAAGGTTGTGTGTGTGTGTGTTCTGACAGAAAGCTTGTATTGGCCCACAGTGCTGATGTGTGCATCATGCCGATGAGCTGGCATTGGCCCATGGTGCTCTTGTCTGTACTCTGCTGAAAGGCTTGTAGTGGCCGATGGCGCCAAGATGTGCACCCTGCTGGTGAGCCTGTATGGGCCCACAGTGCTCACATATGTGTTCTTCCGAAAAGCTCATATTGGCCCGTGGCGTCAATGTATGCATCAGTATTTCTACGGGTTGCTTGACCCCTGTTGTACCACCTGGTGCCACCTGGTACAACCCTATAAAGTTGGCAAGTTGACATGTCCACAAGCCATGTTTAATTCTTCAACAAGTTTCTTACAGAGTGATGACCAGCAAGCAGGACAAGTTCAGAAAGTCAAGAAAGTCATACGTCCAAGTATTAGGCATATCATCTAAGTTAAATATTTGTCATCATATTTGTCATATTTGTCACATTTGTCATATCACATCATATATTATATCATACATTAGTCATAACTATCTTAGTCATATAATGGTCAGGTTTGCAGCATAAAAATAATATTTTGTTCGAAATCAAACAACTACATGGTACTAGTACTACAGTAGTGAGGTGCTGCAAGTGACAAGGTTGTGATGTGGCGCCCGTGTTGGGGTCGTGCCAGTGTTTGTAAGCGTCGCGCTGGGGTAGTCGTGGTGTGGCATAGTTGGCGTGGCACGGGCCGGGGTGGCCGGGGTGGGGCCTGGGTCGTGGTGTGTTGCGGTGCGGTGGTATCGGGGCAGGTTCATACGCGCGTGGCGGTGGAGTGGGGCGGGGGTGGCGAATGTGAGGCCGGGCTGTGTTGCTGGCCACGGTGGTTGTGAGGTGTTGCATGCCGTGTTGGGGTCGCGCCGGTGTTTGTAAGCGTCGTGCCAGGCTTGTGAGTGTCGCGCCAGGGTGCTCATGGCGTGGCATAGTTGGCGTGGCCGTGGTGGGGCCTGGGTCGTGACAATGCATCGTGAAACCTGCACTGTTAGGGTGACGGTGCGGCGTGATGGCGAAATGGCATGGTTGGGATGACGATGAGTGAAAGAAGAAAAAAAACGAAAAAGCAAACTCACTCAAAGAGGTGTGTAGTCGCGCGAGTGGTGGGTCTTGCATGTCGTGACATGGCCCCTCAGGCTTTTGCACGGTGAGGTACTGGAGGTAGAGGTCATGGATGGGGGGAGACGGGGGCCACGAGCTGACATGTGGTGAAACAGCGAGGCAGCGGTGACGTGGTCTGTCACATCAATGAGAACGATAGGGAAAAAAAAAAGAAAAACTTATCAGAGCTGTAGGCCAAAGCCAAGCTTGTCGTCGTCAGCCGGGTCTTGCGTGTCACGATGGCATGATGTCAAGGGGGGAGCTTTTGCACGGTGGGGTGGTGGTGGTTGAAAACTTGCGTGAGGCGGCGGTGGCAATGACGTGGCCCTGTAACAATGAGAAGTGATGTAAAGAAAAAAAAAAAAAAGAAATGTATCTGGGTGCACTAGGCCAAAGCCCAGCTCATCATTAGCCCCGTGTTGGTGACGTGACCGCCGTGATTGCAGTGGGGATTGTGAGTGTCGTGCCACTTGAAAAGCATGGGTTGGACTGTTCATCAGGATGGAGCAGATTGGTGGGAGGGGACGGAGGCGAAGGAGACGAACATCAAGGAATGTTGTGTTGTGGCTGAACTTTCGGAAAATGTCTGCGTTCAATTCGGACTTTCGGTTGTTCCCAAAAAACGTGACTTTTTTGCATCACGTATTCCCCATACCAGAGTGACGCGATGCGCATACAGTTCGTCTCCATCCCCTCCCACCAATCTGCTCCATCCTGATGAACAGTCCAATCCATGCTTTTCAAGTGGCATGACACTCACAATCCCCACTGCAATCACGGTGGTCATGTCACCAACATGGGGCTAATGACGAGCTGGGCTTCGGCCTAGTACACCCAGATATGTTTCTTTTTTTCTTTTTTCTTTTTTTACATTGTTTCTCACTGTCACAGGGCCACGTCATTGCCGCCACCACCGCCGCCTCACCCCGCCACCACCTTTTGCCTCACACGGGTTTTCAACCACCACCACCCTGCCGTGCGAAAGCTCCCCCCTTGACATCATGCCATCGCGATGTTGATAAGTGGCCTGAGCGCACTTAGCGGCTCAATGGACATGCAGATAACGGACTGCTTTAGATTAGATATACAGGACTTGTAGATTAGATATTATGATCTGTACAATCTCGGACTTCTTGTATTCTCTTATCTATGACATCATTTATGTACATGACATCATGGACCCCTCTGGATTGTCCTTGTACTACGTCTTTGTACTTTCCTTTGTTTTATCTTCATTGTGATGTCACTATGATATCATAGTCTGGACTCTTCTTGTTCTTTATCGCCTTGTTCTCCTTTACATCCACTCCTTTGTCCGTGTACAGAACAATGCGCTCCTTGTATTTACTGTGACTCTGTGTTACTAGCGTCACTCTCTGTAGCAGTATAAGTAGAGTACTTTGTACGCTCTGGCACATCACCAGTTCTCATCTGTTGTGTGCCAGGTATGTCTCCTCCTCTCTAATATCACCAGTTCTCATCTGTTGTGTGCCAGACTCTCCATCTGCTTCACTTGCAAGACTTACTCTGTTGCTGCTTCAAGCCTACCTGCATATCTCACCACAGTCTCCCTTGTCACTGTGAGTATGCCCTTCATGTATGCTGTTCATCACGCGACATGCAAGACCCTGGCTGACGACCTCGGCTTCGGCCTAATGGTGTAAGGGGTGTTTTTTTTTTTTCCTTTATCATTTTCTCATTGGTGTCACACAGACCAGCTACCTCGCCTCATGTCAGCTCGTGGCCCCCCACCACCAGTACCCGCCACGTGAAAGCCCTGTCCCAACGCCATGCCGTCGCAACATGCAGGACCACCACGACGGCACCCCCAACGCAATTCGCAAGGTCCACCACCACACCAACTTGCAGCCTACAAACCCGCGTGACTACCCACCTTGTTAAAGTAAGTTTTTTTTTTCTTTTTCTTCTTTTGCTCATCGCTACCCCAACTGCCACCGCCAAACATGCCATTTCACCACCACCTTGCTGTGTCACCGCAACACCGCAAGCTTCACGTGCAACATCACAACCCAGGCCCCACCACAGCCACCCCGACTCGTGCCACCCCAACAACGCCTCGCCACCACCACGCCGGCGTGCCTCCCACAAGCCCCGTCGTGATCTCACCCTGCGCAAGACTTCATGACCACCAACTCTCACGACCGTCAACCCGCCCCGACACCACCGCAACATGGCAAGCCACGCGTGCCACGTCACGACCCCAGCCCTGCCACCACCACCACCACCCCGCACCACTCCACCCACCCTGGTCCACCGCGACACCACTGCGCCACCCATGCCACGTCACGACCCCAGCCCCACCACTGCCATCCTGTACCACTCCACCCACCCCAGTCCACCATGACGCCACTGCGACAAGTCTGCAACACAGCGAGCCCCGCATTCCATGTCACAACCCCGACCTGTCACCACCGGGATTTGCGACACCTTAGCTCCTACTACTGTAGTAGTACTAGTATCTGTATTTGATTGATTCTGAATAAAATATTATTATTATGCTGCAAACCTGTGTGACCATCATATGACTAATGATAATGATATTATATTATATTTTGTAACACAGTAGTAATTAACAATATAAATAATATTAACTATTATTTATTCTAATAATAAAATGATATTAAATTTTTTTTGGAACAGCTCTATAATCAACTTCCCAACTTGTGCAACTTGCTCTGGTTTTCTGCTGGCACACCAGTTAAAAAGTAGGAAGTTACCTGTGTTCTTACTGATGTGCATCCTGCCAACGAGCTTGTATTGGCCCATGGTGCTTGCACCTGCATTCTGCTGACACGCTTGTATTGGCCCATGGCGCCAATGTGTGCATCCTGCCAACACACTTGTATTGGCCCACAGTGCTCGTACATGTGTTCTTCTGAAAAGCTTGTATTGGCCAATGGCGCCGATGTGTGCATCCTGCCGACGAGCTCGTATTGGCCCATGGTGCTGCTGCCTGTATTCTGTCAAAAGGCTCGTATTGGCCCATGGCACCAATGTGTGCATCCTGTTGATGAGCCTGTATTGGCCCATGGTGCTCGCACCTGCATTCTGCCAACACGCTTGTATTGGCCCATGGCGCCAATGTGTGCATCCTGCTGACGAGCTCGTATTGACCCATGGCACTGATGTGTGCATCCTGCCAATGAGCTCATATTGGCCCATGGTGCTGCCGCCTGTATTCTGTCAAAAGGCTTGTATTGGCCCATGGTGCTAATGTGTGCATCCTGTTGATGAGCCTGTATTGGCCCATGGTGCCAATGTGTGCATCCTGTTGATAAGTCTGTATTGGCCCATGGTGCTTGCACCTGCATTCTGCTGACACGCTTGTATTGGCCTATGGTGCCAATGTGTGCATCCTGCCGACAAGCTCATATTGGCCCATGGTGCTGCTGCCTGTATTCTGTCAAAAGGCTCGTATTGGCCCATGGTGCCAATGTGTGCATCCTGTCGATGAGTCTGTATTGGCCCATGGTGCTCGCACCTGCATTCTGCTGACACACTTGTATTGGCCCATGGCGCCAATGTGTGCATCCTGTCTATGAGCCTGTATTGGCCCATGGTAGTGTTTCAGCAGCTCGTAGAGCCGGGCCAGCCAGAGCCAGGCCGCCTGAGCTGTCCCACATAGATTGCTGGACCGAGCCAAGCCTTAGTGCATGGCTCTCACTGCCGAGCTGAGCCAAGCATGTCTAAATACCGGCTTTCTCCAGTTTGACTGGCTTGAGCCAGAAGCCGGTGTGACTTGCTCAGTTTACAGACCGGGACTCTATTCGCAGGCCTCAGCATCTTGGGCCAGTCTCGCTGCTTGCCCCGGCTCGCTGTGTCTTTGTAATACCACTATTAAATTATGAATACCAGTTCTCTACGAATGTCTGACAGTTCTATGTACACATGAACTCGATGTCATTCGCCATCGTCTCCCTGAGGTTCCAGCCAATACACATTCAAGTGGTCGCACCGACGACATACTTCGCCTCCACACAGACACAGCGACAGACACCACACAGGCGCTCGGTCAAAGCGGCGGCAGCGGCGGGTAAGCCCGTGATGGTGCTGTCGAGCCGCGCAGGCCATGTCACGCCGTCGCAACTGCGTGGGTTGTACAAGACGTTCACATACGTTCCCACTGCGGCTGACTGGAATACACTCAGGGTATTTGGCTTCCAGAAAGATTACCCGAGTAAACAGATCTGACTATGTTCATGACTTACTTTCGCTCCGATGTGCAACCTCCCAGTCTGGCAACCTTCACCGTCGAGCTGGTGAACGGCGGTAGGTGTGAACCGAACAACCCCACCATAGAATCGAACATTGATGTCCAGTACGCCTCAGCCATGGCTTACCCTACCCCAATCATTTTCTACAGCATCGGTGGCTTGGAAAAGTGGTCGATGGACGGCGGCGAGCCACTCCCTGGAGACACAGACCTCGAGTTGCTCGATTACCTGCTCAAAAAGACCGATAACCCCCCTTGGAGATCATACGTCAAGGTCCTGGTGGTACACTTACCCGTGCCTTGTCATGTGCATGAGTTGACGACATGACACGGCCCCAGCTATGCAAAAAAATATTGAAGTCGATAAAAAGACTTTGTATAACTACACTCACCGTCTGGGTGTGGCGAGCTGGGCGAGGGGCAAAGTGTCATCTCCTGTTGATACAAGGGGGTGACGGAGGCAAAGAACTTGAGGAACAAGCCGAACAACAAAATGGTCAGAAGGAGATACTGGGACAGAAACGGGACAGATGAAGTTGCAAATACTGTAATACGTGGTACGTGGATACAATGGTGAAGGCACAGATGAGTTTCAAAGGTGTGAATCGATCTCTTTCGGTGGGCAGACAAGAGGGTACAGGAGCCAATTGAAGCGGATTGAGAAATGGAAGGCTGTGTGAGAGTGGTGGATGGCTGTATGCGAGTGGAGGATGGCTGCGTCTGACTAGGTGTTCAGGTACGAGATGAGACTGTACTTGGGTGATAGATGCCACGACCGTAGTCAGGAGGTGTGGAAGTCCTGGGTGTGGTCTGAGCATTGGTTGCTGGGGGTCGATGAGTGTAGGACAGAGGCAATGGGGGCCTGCAAGATGGTTGTGTCTGGATTCGAGTAGTGCCGCTGTTCAACGAAGATGAGGGGTATGATCATTGTCATTTCCACCACAATAAATTCTGCACCATACATAAGGCTAAGACTGACAAAATAAGAGTACAGTAAACAGAACACAGGTCCCACAAAACTACAACAGTGTTGGTATACATGAGGGCTATAAAGTTTAGCGTTTCCCCCATATTCTCATGGGAGTGGTCCGAGTGGGGGTGGGAGTACAAAACTTGCTACTGGATTGTAGGATCTGTGTGTGAATTGAAGAGCGAAGACTAAATGGCTGCAATCAGCACCAGTTATGCGGTTATCCATACAACATGAGGATACTTACACCCGGTCACTGGAAACAGGTTCATGGCCTGGACTGACAATAGAGAGAGTGGGGAAAGGTAGCGCTTCGCCAGGGTGGTCTGCCTCTGCTGCTGAGCACCATGAGAGAATAGAGTGAAGGTATTGGTAGTCTGGCTTCTCATCGAAGCCAAGTGAATGGACATAGGTGACAAAATTGCAGAAGGGAGTGGGTAAGCCTTCGCACAGCTCTTCTGCCGTGACCGACTTTTTCTTCTGGAGGACTGCCTTCTGATCACTGCAGGCAGAAGTTATTGTCCAAGGTAAGTCACCACATGCTGAAAAAATGATGGTATAGACGAGCGACTCCAGGTCGTCACGACGTGATTGGGCATGTCCTTGCTGGCCATTTATGGACGTGAACGGAAGAGTCTTTTTTTTTTTTTTTTTTTTTTGAACCATTTTTATCCCGGGATGCGTACCATGGGTACAGACCGGTCATAGCCAAGACTACATTTGGGAGCGTGTACTAAGTAGTGATAATAGAAGTTTGCAGGCCCTTCAAACCCGCGTCCATCAGGCATCCTAATTGGTTGCGCCTATTCGTTAGCAATGATGCTGGGTAGTTGACACCTGGCGTCAGACGCCTAGAGTTTCGTGGAGCGTTGCGTGTCGTCCTCAGTCTGGTTCAGGCGGCACGTAGGCGTCTGGTCCAGTTTCGGGCCTGGAGAGTGCGCGGGTCTCCTGCAGAAAGGTAAGGAAGCGGAGGGCGTTTTTCTTGTGAGAGGACAAGAGTTTGTCGTAGGGGATGATGCGGCCATATTTGACCACTCCAAAAGTGTGCCGCTTGAAGTAGAATCTTTGGCAGTGATATAGTGTGTGGACGCTGGAGCGAAGTGGTTCCCCACACGGGCATCGCAGTGATTCCGGAGGGTCCGCCGGCCTGAAGCGGGCAGCGTACAAGCTCGTGAAGGCGTGATCTACCGCGATCTGGAAGGCCGTGGAGGTGGTGTGCCTCGAGAAGAGGGCCTTCTTTGTCCTCTTCCCTTTGTCATCTCTCTTGCACTCGGTTGCGGCTAGCCATAGGGGATGGTTGTCCCCGTCTGGTGGGCTGGTGAGCATGATTTTGTCCGCGAAGCTGGCGATCCTGCGCCCTGCGCGGATATCCCCCTGCCTCTTCTCCCACTCTGTGGCCCACTCCTGGTAAGCCTTCTGCCTCGTGCGGTCCTTCTGGAAGGCCGCCGATTGCACACGTTCGACCCCTCCTGGGGGCGTGCATCGGCAGGCCTTGGTCGCTTTGAGACGCACCGCTGCCTGTCCTTCTAGCTCTTCGTCTACTGGGGTCCATACCAGCACGACGTTGGTATGTCTGTGTGTGGTGCAGAAGGTGGTCAGCGAAAAGTGGAACAGGAGGGCTGAACGGAAGAGTCCCGACTATCGAGTGATCATTGGAATATGGGATGTGTAAATAAGTTGCAGGATTGCAGAATAGCCATGCCAAGCCGAAGTCAATGAGGAAGACAGCAGCGTGAGGGCGGCCAGCTCGAACCATGAAGTTGTCTGGTTTGATGTCACAATGGACGTAGTGCCGAGTATGCAGCAACTCAATTGCTGAGAGCTGGTGACACAAGACAAGTTCAGTGAAATCATTTTACGAATGCGATGAACATACCATTTGGCTGGCATACAGGAATGTCTTCCTCTGGTCGACCTGTTCTTCGTCAATCAAATCACCAAGCGAAGTCCCAAGATGATCCAGGACGATAACTTCACATAGGCCTTCCTTCCCATACCAGTGTACTGGAGCGACACCTGCACAGGCACCAAGAGCTGAATACACATTGTATTCATGACTGAGCCTCGAAGCCAAGTGATCTGTGTGCCCTATCTTCAGAGCAATTTCGGTGCCTGTCATTATATCTCTCCCTAAATACATCAGCAATCCCTGGGTTGCGCAAAAATCCTTGTAGAGACTTGGTAGCGACTGTAGATGTTGCGTTAGGTGCTTGGACTCTATCATTTTCCTTCTGTTATCTTTCCACTCTGTCACGTGCCACCGTGCGCCTTCTGCCTCGCCTCGACTCCTATCTTGCACCATGTATTTCAGTGTTCCGACGCCCGTGAGATGCTTCCCGTCCATTTCCAGGAAGGTCTGAGGCACGCACGCCTCTGCGGGATTCTTCTGTTATAACCCCATGTGAGCTCCCTAGGATCCCCATCCTAGGATCGTGCCATCTGTTTGCCGTGTACAAATACTGCCTGCATGTATATAAGACTCGGGTTACCTAGCTTGTACGGTATCTTGGTCTTCTTGTAATACCAACGCCCTTGACTTGTCATTCTCTCCCTCCTCGTTCTCATCTATCTTCTAGTGCGCTTGTCCCTCCTAGGGCAAGTTGCCTTATGCACATTCTGCCCAGTGGGACTAGCCCTGGTGCCTCGCTCGGTCACGTGTCTTCAATCGGCAGTGTACCTTATTCTCTGCTAAGTCACCCATCGTTGTGTTCGCCATACACGTTGCCTAAGTCAGGCCTGCATTAGGAAGTAATGCAACATTAAGACCAAGATCACCTACCATGGCGTTCACAACCAGAGATCAGTGGCAGTGGGTCTTCGAACCCTATACCCTCAATTGACAAGGAGATCGTAACGTTCCAGTCATATTCCTAGGAGCA
Organism: Lactarius pseudohatsudake; assembly: GCA_021525015.1. Classification (NCBI taxonomy): domain Eukaryota; kingdom Fungi; phylum Basidiomycota; class Agaricomycetes; order Russulales; family Russulaceae; genus Lactarius; species Lactarius pseudohatsudake. Next base: position 20,401 of record JAKELH010000456.1, on the reverse strand, counting down.
GCTCAGTGGAGGACACACAATGGAGTAATTGGATACTTCGTAGACATACCCACGTGACCGTCACGCTACTACCCAGTTGAGTTTAACTTCGACCATATCTGCTGGGCCGAAGTTGCTTGGAATCCCCCGTTACAGAGGTGGGATGTCAATCGCCCAGCAGGATCAGAGTTCCGCTGTGACATCGACAGACGTGAGATCCCCTCACGAGAAGATTGGGGGCGACTCGACGGACAGGAGATGCCCAGCTCCCAAGCAGCACCTGAAGCCGCCTCGGAGTCGGAGACAGACACTGGAGAGGACGAGAGCGAAGAAGACCACCTATCCAATGTAAACCCAGAAGAGCAAGAAGAACTAGCCCGACTGACCGCTGCAGTCACTATCCACGAGAGACCAAACACCCCAGCTGAGTTCAATCCCCTTCCAGAGCCAGAGGACATTTACATCCACGAATCAGAAGACATGGCCACTGCCACCATCGCCGAAGCCCGCACAGAAGAGCAACCTCTCCTACCCATCAACCCGAACACAGAACACCGCGCAGAGCAGCCGACCCCCCAACCGCTGCCAGGGCGGCACGACTACCTCAACCCCTACACCGGGGAAAGGTACACAGAAGAAGATCTGGCGCTCCATCGAGCCGTGGGCCCGGATCAGGACAACCCACCCAGTGGAGGGGGGAGGAGGGGAGGCTGGCCCCCAGACGACGGACTGCCAGGAGGAGGAGGAGGACCGCCAAGAGGCCCTAGGGGTGGAGGCTTCGGTGGAGGTGGACCACCAGGAGGGTTTGGAGGAGGACCACCAGGAGGGTGGCCGCCTGTAGGAGGGCTGCCAGTCGGACCAGTGGCGCCACCCCCAGGCAGAAACAGCAAGTTCGTAGGCCAACCACCTGAGGTATTCACCGGGGACCGCACTAAAACAGAAGAGTTCCTCACGCAATGGGAGCTCTATTGGGGAGTCAATAATAACAACACGGTGATGTCCAACCCCTATCAGCAAGCCATGATCTTCCTCACCTATATCCGAGGATCCGGAGTCAACGAATGGCTCATCGCCATCAGTTGGTGGCTGAACTGACAAGTTAGCCAGGAAGGAGTCCTCGACACCAATCCCTGGCTGTGGACTCAGGTTCTCATCGCCTTCAATCGGCGCTTCGCCGACACTCTGGAAAAGGAACGCGCACAAGCCACCCTGAAGAAGGGGATCAAAATGAGGGATGGGGACATTGATGTGTACGTAACCCTCTTCAAAAACCTCACTCGCCAAGCCGGTTACTGACCGGACTCCTCCCTCACGCTTGACTTCTTCACAAACAGGCTACCCAAGGAGCTGTTCGAAAAGTGTTACCAGTGGGACAGCCCCCGCACCTACGAAGACTGGAAACAAAGTGTCCTGCACTGGCAAGAACAGTGGATCCACATGAAGGCATGACAACAAACTTTCAGTTCCAGTCCCGCGACTCCCAGCAGGCAGAACAGCGGACCGCCCCCTCCTCCCTATCAAGGGCAGAGCAGGGGATGGATGCCCCCGAGAGGTCCACCGCCTGACTCAAATGCAATGGACACATCAGCAGGGCACACAAGGGGGAGGCTGGCAGGATCGGAAGATGCCAACCCCAATGCACGACGACCCCCACTGTATGTACCATGGGGAGGAGGAAGAGGAAGAGGAAGAGGAAGAGGGGGGCCACCCCGAGACCCAAGGACAGTCGTCTGCTATACCTGTAACCAGATGGGGCACTTCAGTCGTGATTGCCCACAGCAGGCTTGGGCCTCTTGTCAGCAAAACATGACGAGGGGATTTCCTCCCTCGCAACCAAGCAATAGTCGTGCGGCGGACACCGAAGATCCGCTAGGGGGCGCGTTGACCTTACAGCAGAGCGTCCAAGAGCAAGCTGACGGCTGGCTGAGGGGGCTCAGGGAGGCCAACAAAGAAGTCAAAGACGCCGTCTTCAAAGAGTTGTGGCAGAAGGGGGATTTTCCGGACACCTGAACCCATCGGCCTGGGTGAGGGCTATCAATTGTAACAGTGTAATAGTGACTACGCGATTCCGTTCCATGCACATTCCAGTCTCCATACACACAAGTTACTCAAAGGCCGATATCAAAGCACTGGTGGACTCAGGAGCCACCAACAACTTCATTAAACTGCAGTTCATAAAGCACATGGGACTGGGGACTTGACCCCTGGACTGCGCGAAACGAATATTCAACATTGACAACACTGAAAATCAGGCTGGATTGATCACACACTACGTCAACCTACAAGTACAAACCAAGGGAATCACGAAGGAGATGCGGTTCCTTGTAACCGACATTGGACAAGAAGAAATCGTGATGGGGTATCCATGGCTTGCCACATACGAGCCCCATATCCATTGGACCACCGCGACCATCGAAGAGGATGCACTCCCAATCATACTTTGGTCAGTTAACCCCACCACTACATCAGCGAACCCGATTACTGCATGCGCCCTCACAGAGGATGCCCCGCTTGACGAAGTAGTCAAGCGGGCCATAGTGGAAGAGCTGTACAGCCGATGGAATGATGAGGACGAAGACACCCTCCACCTTCGCACCACTGCCACAGAGCTCGCGATTGAAGCTCGCCAGTACCAACAGAAGGTGCAGGTACCCGAGGAGTACGCTGACTTCGCGAAAGTGTTCAGCGAAGAAGAATCACACCGATTTCCCCCATCTCGCCCCTGGGACCACACTATCGAATTCAAACCAGGGGCTCCTGATGCAATCGACTGCAAGGTATACCCTATGTCACAGGAGGAAGACAAAGAGCTCCAAGCCTTCCTGGTGGAACAGCTGCGAAAGGGGTATATACGCCCATCAAAATCACCCTACGCCTCATCCTTTTTCTTCATCAAAAAGAAGGACAGGAAGCTGCAGCCCGTCCAAGACTATCGCAAGATCAATGTGATCACGGTGCGCAACCCATACCCCCTTCCGCTCATCCCCACTCTCATCGCGGACCTGAGCAACACCGAGATCTATACCAAACTCGACATACGGTGGGGGTATAACAACGTGCGCATTAAGGAAGGAGACGAGGGCAAGGCGGCATTCAAAACATGTTATGGGCACTACGAGCCAGTGGTCATGTACTTTGGCCTGACCAACTCCCCAGCAACATTCCAGGACATGATGGATTAGATCTGTGCACCTGCCATTCGCAAGCACGAGCCGCTGGGTACGACAATACAAGTGTATATGGACGACATCGGCATTGCATCGCGAAATGGTTTGGCCGGCCATATTGTGGCGGTATGTGACATACTCCAGATCATTCTGGACAACGATTTATTCCTCAAACCAGAGAAATGCCTCTTCCATGTCGATTCCATGGATTACCTGGGGGTCATCCTTGGAAAGGGGGTGACATGCATGGACCCAGCAAAAGTTGCCGGCATCCGCAACTGGCCCACGCCTACGATGGTCAGAATGGTCCGCTCTTTTCTGGGCTTCTGCAACTTTTACCGCCTCTTCATCCACGGCTTCGCCTCACACGCGCGGCCCCTGAACCGACTCACACGCAAAGACACAGACTGGCGATGGACCGAAGAGGAAGACCGCGCCTTCAACAAGCTCAAAGACTTAGTGACCTCAGAACCTGTGCTTGCCCACCCAGACTTGCAACAGCAGTTCGAACTGGAAGTGGACGCCTCAGGTTACGCAGTGGGTGCTGTACTACTCCAATGCAAAGACGACGGAAAGAAGCACCCCATAGGATACTATTTGGCGACGCTCAATGATGCGGAACGCAACTACGATATATACGACTTGGAACTACTCGCCATTGTTAAGGCCCTTCGAAACTGGTGAGCACTACTGACGGGATCCCCACACAAGATCAAAGTCTACTCAGACCACATGAACCTGCAATACTGGTGCTCCCCACAAAAGATAAGCTGTCGGGTAGCCAGGGAAGTCCTCGAACTTTCCAAGTATGACATAGAGATCCATCATATCAAAGGAACCGCCAATGGGCGAGCTGACGCACTCTCCCGGCAGCCCGACTACGATCAAGGAGAAGGAGACAACGAAGGTGTCACTGTCCTCCCTGACAAGTTGTTCATACGCGCCATGCAACAGGAAGAGGGGGAATCAACAACCCAGGTCATCTTACCCACAGACATGGAACCCACAGACCCCATCTACCAGCAGAACGAGGAGAAATTACGCCCCTGGGTCGATGCCCACCAGCTGAAGAAGATCGAAGGGATGTGGTACAAGGACAGGTGACAAGTTGTGACTGGCGGACTCTACGATAAGAGGAGTATCATCCATGCTCACCATGCTTCACCAGTTTATGGACACCCAGGTATCAACAAAACCGTGCAGCTGGTACAGCGTGCATACTGGTGGCCCAACCTACTCAAGGACGTCCTTGACTACGTCAAGGGATGCGCGGAATGCCAGCGACACAAGGCCAACAACCATCCCACCAAGGCCACTCTTTCTCCCATCTACCCAGAGCCCGAGGCCATGCCATTCGAGACCATTGCCCTCGATTTCATTACCAAGCTTCCCACATCGCAAGGGTGCGACTCTATCCTCACTATCACGGACCATGACTGTACAAAGGCAGCGGTGTTCATCCCCTGCCGCGGAGAAATCACGGCCGAACAAACGGCGGCCCTTTATGCTAAGCACACTTTCCCGCACTTTGGACTCCCCTCCAAAATAATCAGTGACAGGGACCCTCGCTTCGCATCGAAATTCACAAAGGAGCTTTGTAAAATCCTGGGCATCTTGCAAAACATATCCACTGCCTATCACCCAAGGACAGATGGACAATCCGAGCGCACTAATCAATGGCTGGAACAATACCTGTGCTTCTGGGTCAATGAACGACAGGACAACTGGGTCTCTTATCTGCCTATGGCGGAATTCACGCATAACAATTGGCCCCATGAGACCACAAGGAAGTCCCCTTTTGATCTTCTGATGGGATACAACCCCCACGCTGATTGGACTGATAGGCCCTCGCCCATCCCACAGGTGGCGTTAAGGGTCAGACATTTCAAAGAGGCACGACAAAGGGCAAAGGATCTCCTCATCAAAGCGCAGCAGTCGTGGGTGAAACACAAAGATACGCCCAGGTACACCGTAGGGGATCTCGTGTGGCTGGAAGGGCGCCATCTTCGGACCAATCAGCCCACCGCCAAGCTTGCGCCTAAACGACATGGCCCGTTTAAGGTCGTCCAGGTGATGTCTCCTGTCAACTATCGTCTCGAACTTCCCACACAGTGGAGCATCCACCCTGTGTTCCACACAGATCTTCTCATGCGGTACCGTGAGACTGTGACACATGGCCCCAACTATCAGCGCCCGCCGCCAGAACTGATTGATGGAGAGGAGGAGTACGAGGTCGAGAAGGTTCTGGACTCCCGAAGATTCGGTCGATGGCAAAAGTTGCAGTACCTCGTCAAATGGAAGGGCTACCCCGACTCGGAGAACCAGTGGGTTAACCAAGAGGATGTCTCAGCCGATGAAGCCATTTGGGACTTCAAACGAGTAAACCCCGCCAGGGAGTCCTATATAAACCAGACCCATGAAGGGATGGGCCCGGCAGCAACCTTTGCTACGTCCTCTCACACTGTCTACTCCACTCTTCCCAACATGTCTCTCCCCTCTCAGCGTACCATCGACCTTGTCAGCGAGTCCCTCCAAATCGCCAGGACGCCCGTCACCAGAGAGGATGCCATTGCCGTCCTCCATGCCTTTCCTGACCCCACCGTTGCCATCGCTGACTCTCCTGGTGCGCAACCTGTCACCCCCACAGGGATCAGTCAGGAAGAGGAGCGCACCCTACTCAGCGGCGTGACCGCGCATCGAGGCGTTCGACGCCCGGTACGACATGGTGCGGGCCAACCTCTCCCGATACGACTGTGACCTGGGCCCCAAGCAGTCATGGAGGGCACTGGTCCGCGAGTGGCGCAGGGAACAGTTGAACATGGCCCAGCAGAGGATGGCGTTGCTACGACTCTGCTGAGCTATGGTGTGATGGGAGATGTAGAGTCGGAGGACGAGGATGCGTGGCTCTTTCCAGCTGAGCATCCTTCCATTCGCACCACCAAGGATACTGACGACCCCTGTGAAATGCCCTACACCGTCGACACGGAGGGACACCCCCTCTACAAGAAGACCTACTCCATGCATGGGCTGCGCCTCCACTGGTTGCAGGCCCTGCACTCCTCTTCCTACATCCCACCTGGGTTTTACCCGAACAAGGGGGCCAACTACATCCCCTTCAAGGTCACCATGGTTAGCGACACCAGCCAGGAGGGGGAGATTATCAGCGGGTATAGGGTGGATGATGAGGGAGAGTTGAAGCCACGAGCAGAGACCAGGGAGGTCGAGTTCGTCAACATTATCATGGGCCCTGATCCACTGGTGAGTGGAGTATTCGACGACTCAGACAAGGTCTTCACGCGCCCCCTTTACGCGGCGCGGCGCTACCGCTTTGTTGCGCGGCTGGTATACGCTCCCGAGGACATGATCCTCTTCCACCCCACATCCAACGACTGCGACTACATGGACCACGCTATCAAGGACGAGCACGACCCTACGCTCCGTGCCAAGGTGCACCGCTACAGGACAGCGTGCAATGAGGTGCAGCGCCTTGAGGATCGCATGGCCGCATTGCAGGAGGCTTGGGGACAGGCAGCTGCGGTCAAGCTGGGCAGTGCCCATCGCCTTGAGATGGCCGACGCCAAGTGGCGCGTCGAGGCTCGCAGACAGGGACGCGTGAACGAGCCGCTCCGTGGGCGTCGCTCCTAAAGAGAGGGTGATGTTGCGTTAGGTGCTTGGACTCTATCATTTTCCTTCTGTTATCTTTCCACTCTGTCACGCGCCACCATGGGCCTTCTGCCTCACCTCGACTCCTATCTTGCACCATGTATTTCAGTGTTCCGACGCCCCGTGAGATGCTTCCTGTCCATTTCCGGGAAGGTCTGAGGCACGCATGCCTCTGCAGGATTCTTCTGTTATAACCATGTGAGCTCCCTAGGTAGTGCTTTGAGGTCCAGTCTGGTCCAGTTTTTTAACACATTTTCAAAAGACTGTGACCTTAACCGGTCTAAATGTTGATGGTAAACTCAATTTCTTAGACCGGACCGATCCAGACCGGTTAGTGCCGGTCCAAAACCGGTTAGCGTCAGTCCAAAACCGGTCACCTTATAGACCAGTCACTAACTGGTTATGACCAGTTTTACTCTGGTATTTGACTGGTCATTCATGCACATGTGGCCCAGGTAACCCTACCTGTGCACTCAAAAATCAACTCATACTTTATTACTTATGTTTGGTATAGTTACAGTAATGTTACAGGATGTACTACAGTGTAAGCTAAGTCAGTAGCGTCGTGGGCGAGGCGTCGATGGGCCATGGCGCCATGTCGGTGTCGTCGGTGTCGATGGGCCACGGCGCCGCGTCGGTGTCGAAGTGCCACAGCACCGTGTCGTTACGATGCGTTGGTGTCATCGGTGTCGAAGGGCCACGATGCCGTGTCGTTACGGCGCGTCGGTGTCGATGGGCCACTGCGCCGCGTCGGTGTCGAAGGGCCATGGCGCCGTGTTGTTACGCCGCGTGGGTGTCGTTGGTGTCGATGGGCCACAACACCATGTCGTTGGGGCGCGTCGGTGTCGATGGGCCACGGCGCCGCGTGGGTGTCGAAGGGCCACGACACCACGTGGGTGTCGAAGGGTCACGGCGCCGTGTCATTACGCCACGACGCCGCGTGGGTGTCAATGGGCCACGGCGCCGTGTGGGTGTCGAAGGGCCACAATGCCACGTGGGTGTCGAAGGGCCGCGACGCCGCGTGAGTGTCGAACTGCCAAGGTGCCGCGCGCAGCGAGGTGGAACCTAAGACAGTTATTTAAAACCTAGAAATGACAATCAAATTAGTTGTTTAAAAGAATAAGGAATAAAATCACTTAGCTTCTTTGAGGGTCCTTGGGCAAAAGCAACGCGAAGTGCTGAGTGTCGTGTGTGTGTGTTGACACGTCAACAACTCGTCCAGTCCAGCGACCTGCGTCCCGGTGAAACCCGCCGTGGCACATATTACCAAGCGTCAACATGGCCAAAAATGGGCATCAAACATCCATTTGGTGGTTGCAGGCCAAAATGAACTGAAGTCCAGTCTTTAACTGGTTTAGACCAGTTTTTTCCAGTCATAAGACTGATTGAGAAGGAGAAAGACTGTGACTGATGACTTCTGAAAATTGAAAAACTGTGACTGCAGTCCAGTCATCATCAGTTAAAGTCCAGTCAGGTCTTCAGTTTTTTTCCAGTCTATAGGACTGGACCTCAAAGCACTATCCCTAGGATCCCCATCCTAGGATCACACCATCTGTTTGCCGTGTACAAATACTGCCTGCATGTATATAAGACTTGGGTTACCTAGCTTGTACGGTATCTTGGTCTTCTTGTAATACCAACGCCCTTGACTTGTCATTCTCTCCCTCCTCGTTCTCATCTATCTTCTAGTGCGCTTGTCCCTCCTAGGGCAAGTTGCCTTACGCACATTCCACCCAGTGGGACCAGCCCTGGTGCCTCGCTCGGTCACGTGCCTTCAATTGGCAGTGTACCTTATTCTCTGCTAAGTCACCCATTGTTGTGTTCGCCGTACACGTTGCCTAAGTCAGGCCTGCATTAGGAAGTAACGCAACAGTAGAGACTGTAGCAACTGTAGATGGTTGTAGACTTTTGTAGTAGGCTGGTAGAGACTGGGTAGTAAACTTGTAGAGACTGTAGATGTTTGTAGACACCATAGTTGCTGGTAGTTGCTGGTAGTTGCTGGTAGTAGATGGTAGAGACTTGGTAGCATTGTAACAAACCCTGGAATTTAAGCTACCAGATCAGCAATCCTTGGACCTCTACTATAGTTCTACAGTAGTTCTACAGTAGTGCTCATAGAGCCATAGTGACCCATAGGTGGTAGTAGCAATGTTTATGTTCTATGTAGTACTACCATAGTTCTACTGCAGTACCCAGGCCTGCTACCATAGTGCTACTGTACCCAGGCCTACTACTGGAGTGCTACTGTACCCAGGCCTACTACTGGAGTGCTACTGTACCCAGGCATACTACTGTAGTGCTACTGTACTCAGGCCTACTACTGTAGCGCTTAGTGTTGGGGAAGTTTGGTCTCAGACCGACCCAAACCGGGTTTGAACCAAACCCAAACCGTTTAAAATGGTTTGGGTTTGGAGAATCCTGGCTCAAACCGAATGGTTTGGTTTCTGGTTTGGGGGTCCCAAACCCAGTTCAAACCGAACCAAACTGATTAAGAAAAGATATTAAAAAATATTTTATAAGTGCTCAATAAGTGGTTTGGTTTGGTTCAAACTCAGTTTGAACCAAACCAAACTGAATTTAAACCAAATTTGAACCAAAATCAATGGTTTTTGGTCTCAAACAATTTGAAACAAAGTCTTAACTGATGAATTTGAACAAAATCAATTGATTTTGCCTCAAACCAAGGTCTTAAGTGGTTCCTTAAGTGGTTTGAACCGAGTTTGAACCAAACTGAACTGGACCGAACCGATTAAAGACCAATTTAAAACACTTATTCTTAATCGGTTTGAAACAGTTTGGAATGGTTTGGTTCAGTTTGGAACAGTTTGGAGCAGTTTGGTTCAGTTTGGGTTCAGTTTGGGCAAATTCTAATCAGTTTGGTTTCCAGTTTGGCCAAAATGGCCCCAAACCGAACCAAACCGAACTTCCCCAACACTAGTAGCGCTACTGTACTCAGTCCTACTACTGTAGTGTTACTGTACTCAGGCCTACTACTGTAGTGCTACTGTAGTACCCAGGTCTACTACTGTAGTGCTACTGTACTCAGGCCTACTACTGTAGCACTACTGTACTCAGTCCTACTACTGTAGTGCTACTGTATCTAGGCCTACTACTGTAGTTCTTCTGTACCCAGGCCCAGTACTACTGTAGAACTTACCATAGTTCTACTGCTGCTGTACCTAGGCCATGATGTCATAGGCCTAGGTTCTTCCATAGTGTGTCCCTGCCAGTGGCACTAAGCCTACTGCTGCTGGCTGTCCTTTTGGGCTGCTTGGAGTCTCCACCATGTCCAGCAGTCTCTCCAGGCCATACTGCAGGTGCTCAGCAGTCTTGGTGGTTGGGTTTTGTAAATTTGTAACAGGGATAATGTTATGGCAGCTCAGAGCTGGCACTTCTATCTTTTGAAATAAAATAGCTAAAACTATGAAAATATTTAGGGACCTGTATTTTGAAGAAAGCTGGGGGATCCTCTGCCAATGTTAAGTGATCCGATCAACCATTCCTAAGTTATTTGACATTAGCTGAAGGGTATTAGCTGACACCTTTGTCATGATCTTGCGACATCTTTGCTTTGGACTGACTCTCGACTCATACTGACTTTGTGACTCAGTTGTGACTCGTTCCTGACTCATTCCCCCCCTGTATGAACCTGTATTGAAGGATCTGCTTATCAGATCCTTCTAGCACCTTCTAGCATGTTCCAGAATGTTCTCAAATGTTCCAGACTAACCCTTAGCCCACCATACCCTGGACCCTGCAGTGATGTGCTGGCACTTACTGCCAGCGAGATGTGTCACCCTGCCAATGAGCTTGTATTGGCCCACGGTGCTCCTGCATGTGTTCTGCCAAAATGCTCGTATTGGCCCATGGCGCCAATGTGTCCATCTTGCTGACGAGCTTGTATTGGCCCTCAGTGCTCCTGCCTGTGCTCTGCCACATGGCTTGTATTGGCCCATGGTGTACACTGGCACCCTGCCGAAGAGCTTGTATTGGCCCATGGTACATCCTGCCAATGCACTTGTATTGGCCCACAGTGCTCATACATGTGTTCTTCCAACAGCCCATATTGGCCCATGGCGCCGATGTGCACATCCTGCCGATGAACTTGTATTGGCCCATGGTGCTCATACATTTGTTCTGCCGAAAAGCTCGTATTGGCCCGTGGCATCAATGTGTGCGTCCTGCCAATGAGCTTGTATTGGCACACGGTGCTCCTAAGTCATACTACCACTTGCCTTGTGTGGTCCCAGTGTTATTCTTCTGCAATGCTGCTGATACCCTTGAACGGGCCCAGCATTATTCCTCAGCAATGCTACTGATTGCCTTGAATGGGCCCAGCATTGCTCCTGAGAATTGCTGCCGATGGTCTCAAATGGGCCCAGTGTTGTTTGTAGTTATGCTACCGATTGCCTTGAATGGGCCCACTATTGCTCCTGAGAGGTGCTTTTGATGGGCTCAAATGGTCCTAGCACTACTCTGTTGCCACATCGCCAATTGCTCTGATAGGCCAAGCATTACTCCTGAGACATGCTGCCGATGCTCTCAAATGGGCCCATCCTCAGTGGTCCTACCAATGGTTTTGAATGGGCCCAGTATTGTTCTTAAGTGATGGTACTGATGGTCTCAATTGGGCCCAGCATTTCTCCTTTGTGACATCACCAATGTTCTTGAATTGGCCCAGCATTGTTCCTGGGATACACTGCCGATGGTCTCAAATGGTCCTGGTGATCTTCCTCAGTAGTGCTACTGATTGCCTCAAATGAGCTCAGTGTTTGTTCCAACAAATAATACCAATGGTTTTGAATGGGCCCAGTGTTACTGCTGAAACACCTGCCAATGATCTCAAATGGGCCCAGCATTACTCCAAAGACATGCTGCCGATGATCTCCAATGGGCCTTGCATTTCTCCTGGTACATGTCGCCAATGGTCTCAAATGGGCTCAATAATATTGAATGTATATGCACCAGATTCATTGATGCGCTGCCGATTGTCTTGACCAGGCCCACACTCATACTTTTTCTAGTCGAAGAACTTAACATTTGCACTATGTACTACCTGAGGTCCTGCTCCTCAGCATTGTCCAACTCATTGATCATGTTATCTATCACCTCACTCATTTCCTTTTCCTGCTGATAGATGTTCCACACCTGGCCATGGATTCAGCAAAGTCTTGCTCCTTTGGCACATAAGATGGCTGCCCGCATGCCGACATCAAACTCATCTTGCTGTTGAACATCAGAGCAGATGGTCAGTGCTTGCAAAAATCTGTAGGAGAATATGTGGTGTACCAGTACCAGCTCAGGAGCATGCTGCACCTGCACCTCCTGAAGTACCTCTGAGCTTTCACCATCCTGGCCCTCCTGTATTTGAGAGGAGTTGGGAGATGGGGGATGCCCACTCAACTTTGCAACTGTATATGCAGAGTTAGACATGTTTTATAATCAGTCAAAATGGTACTCACTGCGTGCTGCTGAAGGGATCCTGACGCGCTCTCCAGCCTCGGTAGGTAGGGACAAGTCTGCCCTTGTGCCCTCATCCAGTAGCCCATCCTGTTGTGACGGTGCAGGGCCTGTTCCCTGAGCATGGACCCCAGGTGAGATTGGCAAGTCCATCCCAAAGTTGTCTTGAGCCATTGGCGAGGGTGGCGCATCCATACCAAAACTGTCCGTATATTCCACGTCCTGGGCTGTATACGCAGAGTTAGACATGTTTTATAATCAATCAAAATGGTACTCACTGTGCGCTGCGGAAGGGATTCCTACACACTCTCTGGCCTCGGTGGGTAGTGCCAAGTCCATCCCAAAGTCGTCTTGAGCTGTTGGTGAGGGTGGCCCATCCATACCAAAATTGCCCCGGTCTCCCATCTCCTGAAGAGCCTCTGAGTTGACAACTCCATGGCCTTCTGGCATGTCAGAGGCACTGGAAGGTGGGGCACACTTGCCCCATTCCCAAACTGTATATGCAGAGTCAGAGGTGAGTTGCAATCAGTGAAAATGATGCCTACTGCGTGCTGCCGAGGGGCTCCTGAAGGGCCCTCCTGCCAAAGTAGGCAGGGGTGAATCCATCCCAATGTTGTCTGGAGCCGCTGTGGACAGAGACTCGCCCATTCCAAACTCATACTGAGGCTACTGGGGATGGAGACCTACCCGTTCCAAATTCATCCTGAGCTACTGGGGATGGAGACCTGCCCATTCTGAAGTCATCTTGAGCTACTGGAGATGGCAACCCATTCATACCAAAGTTGTGTTTACTTTCTGGGGACGACTCCCCATCCATGCCATAATCGTCTTGACCTTCGGCAGATGGAGGCACATCCCCACCAATCCTAACAAAAATTGAAGGTGGAAGGCGAGATTGAGTCATGAAAGTGGAATTGTCTTAGGGTAAATTGTCTATGGCAATCTTGATTACTTATTATGCAAGCAAGAATCCACATTCTGCTGAGTCATAGATGTTTCAGCAGCTCGGCAAGGGCGGCACCACCTGTCGCTACTACAACCAACAACAACGTGGCAATTGAACTACTGAACACGTTCTTTTTTTCACAAACACAATGACATCTCTCCTCTCCATCGCATCAAAAATCGAAGCTGCCATGGCCACTTACATCTCAGTCCGAGACGTTACTGACAGGGCAGAATGGAGATGCCATTTTGATGAGGAGAAGGTAACTACTTGATTTGGGTTTCCATCTGATCTCATCCCCATTTGAGCTAGGCCAAGACAACAAAAGTATTTTGGCAGATCAGGAAAGACAATTCAGAAGAGGCACCAGCACTACACCCCACTCTGGCAGTGCTTTCCATTGTGCTGGCTTCTGATGGTGATCTTGCAGAGATCACCAGGAACCATCCTCACCTTCACAAGCACGTGTATTACCAACCTGGGGCTGAGTTCCCCCAGGACATTTCCAATTTATTGCCAAATGAGGACTGCTGGTGGGAGACTCTTGGTGAGTCATTATTCATTGTCTTTCTTTCATTTTCTCAATATCTCCCCGCAGCTGCTAAGTCTCAAAATGCAGCATCGCCCCCTGCTGCCATCACGCATACCATGCTGCCTAGGGTGATCCTTCTTCTACCAGAACCACCTGCCGATAATGTAGTAGTGGCAGTGAATAAGTCACAGGAGGTGAGTAATTCCATTTTTTTCCTTCTTTAATCTTTCTGACTTCCTCCAACAGTCGGCTAGGACTACCTGCAGCCGAAAAAAGAGCAGAAAGGCCACTGATGCTGCTGCCGATTCAAGGAAGTGTGAGCGTGCTTTGCCTCCAGGCAGCAAAACCCAGAAGTGCCACACAGGGCCCTCACGACTGGATGATCAGCCTGCACGTGAGGATGAGTACAAGTCAGAGGAAGGGCAAGAGCAAGACGATGGCGGCAACTACGACGAGGAAGAGGATGAGATCGAGGACAAGGAGGAGGATGAACTTGAGGACAAGGAGGAGGACGAGATCGACAATGAGGACAACGACAATGAGGAAATCAAGGAGCGCAAGCGGTATAAGTTCAAGGTGAGTGCTCATATGTTTTGCCACCTGCAGCTGAAGGAGCCAGAAAACAGTGCAACCGATGCACCCACGCCAGGGTGGACTGCCAGCCAAAGCCAACTGGGCCCTGCATTCACTGCAAAGCAAAAAAGCTGGCGTGCAGCCTGATGCCCAAGAACACAAGGCCGATTGGCAAAAGCTGACAGCAAAACAGGTCTTCAAGTTCCACCTCGACCAGGTCAAGGGGAAGAAGCTGATGTGTGGGCCTCCTGGGGAGGGTTCAGATTCCATAGCACTGGCCTTGACAATGGTTGGGAATATGACGCTGGACAGTGGGTCATCTCATGGCCATTCTCGCTCAGCAGCTTCCCCCTCCCCTTCTGTAGCTGAGTCCCCCGTCCCACCCTCTGTGAAACTGTCTCCTGTTCTACACTTGGCTGCCGCTCCCCGTCCCTCTACCCCTCCTGCTGAGCCCTCTGTTCCCGCTGCCGCTGCCACTCACCTTACCCCTACCCCTTCTATTCGCGTTGCCGACAGCTCCCCTGCCATAGCCCCTTCTCTCCGTCAGCATTTGGTACCAAAGAAACCGCTGCGCCACTCAGCCTCCTCCCAAGAACAAAGCTCTGCCACCCAGGCATCGCAAGCACTTTCTCCTGGTGGCAGTGGGACGGAGGCCCTGGAGAGGAGGGTAGCTGTGATTGAGGAGTGGATACACGTGCAAGATAAGAACTGGAAGGGCGGCTTGTAATGTGCTTCATTTTTTCTAGCCTCATACATTTGGTCTGCGTCTTACTTTTACTTTTTACACTTTACACTGTCTACTTGTCTCACTTGCTATCCTAGAACTCTGCCTCGCTTTCCCTGAACCTGCTTGTCTGACACATAACTACTGCCTATACCATATGTGTTAAACATTCACTGATGCTTTATGGGCCTTGTTTTGCCCTGCGTGATTGTCAGTTGCCATAGTGTTTCGGCAGCTGTTCAGAGCTGGTCAAATAACTCAGGAATGGCCACTCGGTTTGCTTAGAGTTGGCAGAGGACCCCTCAATATTTGAGGAGATTACCTCCCCAAATATTTTCAGATCTTCGAAATTTTATTCCCGAGATAGGAAAAAAGTTGACTTGAGCTGCCACAACAGACCGTTGTCAAGGGCACCCAAATTCTCACCATTGCACTGGTACTAGTCCAGCACCTTTCCAATGTGACTACATTGGATCCTGATCAACCCCTGAATGAATCCCTCTCAGGTGTCAGGACACTCACATCCTTGTGCCACGAGTATATAATTGGGATGAACGTGTGTAGATATTTTATATTAAAACTGAGCACCTGATATGTGAGACTGAAACAGGCAGAGAACCAAGAAAGGGGACATGAGGGAGCTAATAATCTACAGGGGTGCATGCCCCTTGCTCCTCCTTCTAGCGATGCACTCTAGTCCCAACCGACATGCCACTGCTCCTATTGGAAACATTCACCTTCTAGACTCAATGAGGAAGCTATCACTTACTGATTTTGTTTAGCCTGCTCTGTAAGCTGCATTGTGCACGCTGAGCGCTGAGTCTCATGCACATCAACTTTCTGGTGCTTTGAGGGGTGGGTATCGGCAGTTGCCTGGGTGAGAGGCCATGAGTTTCGAGGCGCTAGATTAAATTAGGTCACCTACTTGGTTGTTAGGGGGGTCACAGGGGTGCTCATGGGCAGGACCCGCCCTTGGGCTGCTGGTGGGAGGGCGGCGCTGTGTATTGATGTGAGGGGGAGGAGGTGGGGGGTTAGGTGGGTGTGGGGGCAGAATTCCCCCATCTTCTTGCGTTGGCAGCTCCTCACAAGGCTGCTGGCCATCAGCACTCTGGGGAGGATGAGCCGTGGATAGCGCAGAAACATAAGGTAAGCATCTGCTACCGACGTGAGTCGGGAGCTGACTTACACTGCTTGGACTCTTAGCACCATCTCCCTGGCTTTGTCCACTTGGCCCCGCTCCAGTGGAGGAATCGTAGTTTCCAGAGCCCTGCTCACCGCCATGATGCCGATCCGCCTTCTGCACTTTCTTGAAATGGAATGGGACCTTGCCGGCAGCTTGCCTCTGTATCCAGTGCTTGAGTAGGGCATTGGCATCTTTGAGACAAAGGTGATGGTATTGTGTCAGAGTGACGCCCTCCGGCAGGTACTCGGCAGCAATGAAGTCGCCTTGGGCCTCACGCAGTCTAGCCCATGGGACCCTTCCCTTGCCGCCGCCGGCAGCAATCCCTGAAAATCAGATAACTAACTAGGCCGACAACAAGAAACTATAGTTCACTCACCATACATCTCGCTCATGAACTTCCCAATGACCATTTTCTTGTACATGAGGCCCCTGCGATCGATGGCTTCCCAGCTCGGCAGCACAGGGTACCCGTTCTCATCTATTGACAGCTTGACTTTTGGAGTTGCACCCCTATTTCTGCTCTCTTCCTCACTATCGGCAGGATGGGCCCCTACAAAGTGTTGTGTAAGCACATTTCTCCTAAAGTGAAATATCCACTGACCAAAAGACTCAGCAGTCCATCTCGAGAACTCCTCAACCATTGGGTCCTGTGACCAGCCTTTGTGGAGACTGCTTTAGTTTGGTACAAGGTGCTCGCCCAGCCAAGGAAAGGGGTGCTAGAGCCCAGTACTATCCAATCTCCCCACCTCAAAAGGAGAAATATAATCCAGCTCGCCATATTGTCAGTCTAGATGACTTGCCAATGAGGGGACAAAGGCATTATTGGCAGACTATTGAGAGGCTTGAGGCTGCAACAACCAAAAAGGACCTCCAAAGGATTGTGAAAGAGACAGGAATCTCACGCCTCACACTGTGTGCAGCCAGCCCTGCATTTTTTCACCCATCATTCTTTCCATTGGACCCTTTCCATTTATTCTATGAGAACTGCATGGTGCATATCTGGGATTTGTGGGTGACACATAGTTCCATTGAAGAGAAGATACATATGGATAAAGACATGGCTTCAAAACTTGGTGCAGAGATTGAAAGAGCAATGAAGACCCTTCCTTCATCTTTCTGTGGACCAATTAGAGACCCATATAAAAAGCGCCATAGCCAGTACAAAGTCTATGAATGGATGGCCCTCCTTCATTGGTATATTATACCAATGGCATGGGAACTAGGCTTTGATAGGGATGTGCTCAAGAACTTTAGCCAGTTTGCAGACATTGTTGAAACTGCAATGTCTCACTCATCAAAGTCTGATAAGAACTTGGCATCCTTACACACCCTAATCAAGTCCTTCCTCCAAGGATTTGAAAGGCTTTATGTTGGAGATGACCCAGTCAAAGTTTCAAGATGCAGACTGTGTATCTGGCAATTGATCCATATCCCATTTCATATCTCCTGGAATGGTTCAATCAGATTTGGCTCTCAAGCTACAGTGGAGAGGGCCATTGGAGAAATTGGTCATAAAGTCAGATCCAAGAAGGCACCCTTTGCCAATATAGCCACACTTCTCTATGAAAGGGCAAACACCAAGGTGTTGACCTTGCAGTACCCATTCCTCAGCATTTCTCCTAAAGAGAAGAGGAAGACAGAACACCTATTTCAGTCACTGCCAATCAAGAAAGCAGAGCTAGAAAGTCCCTCAGACTATTATAATCACCTTGCTGCAATCTGTGATTATCTTGGAGTTAATTTGGATATGGACCTCCCAATGCAAAGATGGGGGAAGTGCAATATTCCAGGAGGTGTCACTCTGAGAAGCAGAGTCTCTGAGGAGGGAGGCCAAGCCTCAAGATCATCTCGATATTTTGAGGCTCAGGGAGAGGAAGGGCCTAACTTTGGAGAAGCATTGGCATTTTACTCTCTGCCAGACCATGATTGCAGTTTAGTAGTCTGTCATTGGCTAGTGGAGATAGTTGATGTATTGGGAAGATGGTCTGGAGAGTGGTCAAGTGACTGCATGGTGTTGGAAACATCCAGTCTTACTAATCTGGTTGGAGTTTGGGCATGGGGGGCAAATATTCATATCTTGAGAAAGCATCCAGGATTAGATATGCTTAGTTCTGAAGAGCATAATATTGGAGAGCAAGAAGAGGAGTAAAGTAGTTTATGTCTTATACTTGTGCTTCATTCATGTATAAAGAAAAATGTCTACAACAACAGGCTTCTGCTATGAATGTGTGGGATGACAATCTTTTCATTGTAATTTCCTCAGACAAGGGCCTTTGCGGTGGCATCCACTCTTCTGTTTTGAAGGCCACACATCGCTCCATTAATACTGGAGAAAATGGTGGGTGAAATGATTCACCCATTGTTGTCGTTGGTGACAAGGCCAAGGCCCAACTCTTGCACACTCTTACTTCTAATTTCTCTGTTATGCGGGAGAAATAGGTCTTCTCATGTTCTCCACCTTGCATGTGCCACATACATGTTCCTGCGTGGGCAATAGCATGAGGTTGTATTGTTATGAAAAGTGGTCAGGCAAGGAAGACAGAGCTGGGGACTCTCTGGCACATGGTGCGGTGCAGAACCCCCATCTCCCCCATATCCATGCACAGCTTCCCCTTCCCCATCTCCCTCACACCCATGCACAGATTCCCCATCCCCATCTCCCCCACACCCAAGCACAGATTCCCCTTCCCCATCTCCCCAACACCCATGTGCACATTTCCCTTCCCCCCCACACCCATGCACAGATTCCCCTTCCCCTTCCCTATCCCCCACACCCATGCACAGATTCCCCTTCCCCATCTCCCTCACACCCATGCACAGATTCCCCTTCCCCATCTCCCCCATATCCATGCACAGATTCCCCTTCCCCACCTCCCTCACACCCATGCGCAGATTCCCCTTCCCAATCTCCCTCACACCCATGTGCACATTTCCCTTCCCCCTCACACCCACAGACAGATTCCCCTTCCCTATCCCCCCCACACCCACACCCATACACAGATTCCCCTTCCCCATCTCTCCCACACCCATGCGCACATTTCCCATCCTCATCTCCCCCACACCCATGCACACATTCCCCTTCCCCATCTCCCCCCACACCCACGCACAGATTCCCCTTCCCCATCTCCTCCACACCCATGCACAGATTCCCCTTCTCCATCCCCCCCACACCCACACTCATGCACACATTCCCTTCCTCCATCTCCCCCACACCCACGCACAGATTCCCCTTCCCCATCTCCCCCACACCCATGCACACATTCCCCTTCTCCATCCCCCCCACACCCACACCCATGCACACATTCCCCTTCCCCATCTCCCCCACACCTATGCACACATTTCCCTTCCCCCCCACACCCACACCCATGTGCACATTCCCATTCCCCATCTCCCCCACATGCACACCCATGCACAGATTCCCCTTCCCCATCTCCCCCATATCCATGCACAGATTCCCCTTCCCCATCTCCCTCACACCCATGCACAGATTCCCCTTCCAATCTCCCCGACACCCATGTGCACATTTCCCTTCCCCCCCCACACCCATGCACAGATTCCCCTTCCCTATCCCCCCCACACCCACACCCATACACAGATTCCCTTCCCCATCTCTCCCACACCCATGCACACATTTCCCATCCCCATCTCCCCCACACCCATGCACACATGCCCATTCCCCATCTCCCCCACATGCACACCCATGCACAGATTCCCCTCCCCATCTCCCCCACACCAACACACAGATTCCCCTTCTCCATCCCCCCCACACCCACACCCACACACAGATTCCCCTTCCCTTCCCCCCACACCCACACCCATGCACAGATTCCCCGTCCCCATCTCCCCATGCACAGCACCAACACCCACCCCAATGTCCAATGCCCCCCCACCCCCCTTCAATTTATGCAAAGTCAGACAATATCCTGGTAAAGTTTTTTTTTGTCTCTAAGTTCTCTTGACTCCCACTGACTAGCAATTGACTTGTCTGACTTTCTGATGTCCTCATACAATGTCCCAGTCAATGGTGATTTTTTGCCCAAGTTTCACTGACTGATAGTTGACTTTCATTGACTTCATCAAAGTCACTTGACTTCAATTGACTTTAATTGACTCAAATTTACCGCTTTTTCAACTTTAGCTGACTTGCAGCTGACTTCCTTTTTTACTACTGCAT